>VDFB02273848.1:0-73209 GCA_007258455.2 Sequoia sempervirens
TACATTGAAGGCCGCAACTTAAGGGTGCATATCACTCTAGAGGCCATCTGACACATGTTATGTATCCCGAATCCAAGTAAAAGGAAGGAGACTATCGAGCCTTTTCACCTGAGCAAGGGAGAGAAAATATGGAGGAAGATGAAAACTAGCTCGGAGTTCTTGTTAAAGGAGACTGGTAAGAAAGGCATCTCAGCCACTAAAATGCCAAGTATTTCATTGTCTCGCGGTGCATTTCGCGACGATCTCCAGGACGCCATGT
Source organism: Sequoia sempervirens (assembly GCA_007258455.2). NCBI lineage: Eukaryota > Viridiplantae > Streptophyta > Pinopsida > Cupressales > Cupressaceae > Sequoia > Sequoia sempervirens. Next base: position 260 of record VDFB02273848.1, read on the forward strand.
CCATGCTAGCCTTTGTATGTGGCCGAGACTCTAATGAGAAGATAGAAGCCTTTCAACTGGGACCGGCAATGCAATTTCGCAAGCAACACAAACTTTTCTAGTATGATTTTGTTGAGTTTATGATTGAAGAGATGAAACAACAAATTGAGGATTATCAGGCAGAGAAAAAGTTTAGGTTTGTTTCTTTCTTGGTCCACATGTTTTTGCATTAGAACCCAGATTTCTTCGCTCGATTTTTTCCGCTATCAATTTTTATGAACAAAATAAAAGGAAGTCGGTGTCCATATGGACGCCATTCCTTTCTGCATCATACGATTATTATGCCTTCGCAGACTATTTTATAGCCCCGGTCTTGAATGATTTGATCAGAGAGGGTGATATTATCCAACTTGATAGGGAGCAGGCTGGATTTATGTAGAGTTTCACCCCTACTTGTGACTGATTCTTCGGCAAGGATTTTACAATCCTTCAAATGCAGGGTTTTATTGGCAAACCTTTCCTGCTCCCAGCTTGCGTCACAGATAGAGTGCTCACGCTGGAAATGTTCCGACAAGTTTGTTTCATTGATTTTACTTTTTGTAGCAGCAAAAGGGTCAAGAAGAAGGGATTTTTCACTTGTCCAAAGAATTTCAAGTTGATAACTCTTCCAAAAAAATAATTGCACCAGTTGCTAGAAGATAAGTTGGCACATCTAGGGTTGGTACTAATAAATGATAAGTGGGAATACAACCCTTTCAACGACTTGTCAGAGCCACATATGAGAGTTACCCATGTTTCCCGACTATACTGGGAGAAGCTGCATAAACCCCGAATGGACAAAGATGAGGATTTTGTTGAATTGGTGCAAATCCCTACGCCGGACACTAGAGGCCCATGGCACAAGTTCTACTTTCCTGTGGCTATGGCACAGGATAATGTCCCTATGGAGTGTGACATGTACAACAGGTTAAAGAGGGAGGAAGAATGGAGTGAGGAGAAAATAAAGGCTTTCTGGAAATATCGTCGGGAGATTGCACAATTAGATGCTCCTTACAATCAACTAGGAGATGACCAAGAATTTGAAAGGTGGTGGAATGAAGGTCATCCCAGCCCAAGTTCTAGTATTAACAAGAGCGAAGAAGAGGAGGAATCCAAAGAATAGGAAGAGGAAGCGGCGACATCGGTTTCCTTTGCGCAAAAGGAGAAAGTCTCTAGACAATCCACCTATGTAGCCACGAACGTACGTTTCAATATATCAAGAGGCTCGCATACACTCACTTGGGCTTCTAAACTAGCAAGGCTATCACTTCAGCAGAAGGAGATGACTGCCAAAACTAGCGAGATTCCTCCTGCGAAGCGGCAGCGTGTTATCGGAGAGGGTTCGCAAGAACCTACCAGAGCAAAAATACTCGCTGCTACTCAGGAACTAGAGGTTGAAATCATGGAGCCTCTAGCATTTCTGGAAACGCCACCAACTAGTCAGCAAGTACAATTCGCTCCCTCTTCTCTTGCATCTCATTCTTTCGTATCTGCCCCTTCCTCATTGGCAACTCCTGCCATAAGTCCTGGGTCTCTACCTTCTGCTTTTGGTCTGACTTATTTAGTTGGATTCGCCCAGTTTTCGTAGGCCCGCCTGCTTATAATTACTCCTTCGAGTATACTCACGCCTGCTACCACCGCTCAGACCTCCCTCACACCATTATCGGAAGGTGTTCCCCCTATCGGTGCCCATTCTTTCTCCGATTTGATCACAGATCCTCTTCCATTGTGACAAGCTGACACCCCGTTAGCGACTCCCCTTTCCCGACCAATGAGCCTTGCGGTTGATTCCCCGATTCAGTCACTACAAATGCCTAGCCCAACTATTAGTCCTCAAACCAAACTATGGAATGTACCGCACTTCTCTCCACAAATAGTCACTCTCTAAAAGAAACAGATGCCTGCACCTATGAAGGTTACCTACCCCTATGCCCTGCCTTCCAGTGCTCCTTTCGCAGGTGGACTGGTTTCATCACCAACCAAATTCATAGCACAGATAGATTGCGGAAAGGAGGCACACGCGAATAGAATGAGGAAACGCAAGGAAAAAGATGATAGTAGTCCCGCCGAGCCAAGAGTGCAAGCTCTGTATGATGAGGCCCGACAAGAATTGAAGTTCGCAACCATGTATCCAAGGGTAAGCAAACCTTAAGGAGAAATGCAACCAAAAGACTATGAGATATATGCGGTCGGACTCGACATGAAGGTAGCCTGACCATAGGATAAGGTCGAAATCATGGAGGAGATGCAACAGGTAGTCACTTCCAACTTCCTCAAAACTAGCCGCCAGTTAAAGAAAAATGATTAGTAGCTTAGGGCAGCCAGGGAAAGGGTGAGCTTTCTGGAAAGGAATGAGAAGTCCTTAGAAGCAGATATCGCCCGCATGAATGAAAGGGCACTGGCAGCGGAAGATGAAAGGAACAGGCTTCAGGGCGAAATTGCGAAGACCTAGGTTGCTAACCCGAGCATAATAAAAGAGCTACAAAGTTAGAACGAGGAAGCGCGGAGAAACCTACAGCTAAAGGATGAAGAGTTTGAGCGCCTCCACCTTGAGCATAGTCATGTGATGACACAAAAAGGTGAAGAGTTGGAGCGCCAACAGGCTCAATACAAGCAAAGAATACAAGAGAAATAGGCCGAATTTAAAGGCCTAAAGGCTCAACTAGAGGAAGAGCTCCGAGAGACAAAAGCTTCTCTGAAGGAGTAATCGACAAATCACTCCCGAGTTGAGCAGAATTGGAATAAGGAAATGAGCAACCATGCCAAGCAGCTGGGGTTCGAAAAAAAGAAAAAGGCAGAATTAGTTGAGGCCCTTATTTCAAGAGACGCGGAGATTACTTCGCTTAAAGCTTCTTTGTTGCCTTCCCCTGCCCAACTTGATGTCATTCCGCTGGTTAGGAAATTATACATTTCTCACTGGGAGAAAATCATGACCTTTTGCTTAACACTGCAACTTACCCTCCAATTTATCGACAAGGCATCAAGGTTCAATCAAGAGGCCTGCAATACAATTGAGCAGTTCCCACGATTCATCCAGAAGAAGATTCCCGAGGTGAGAGACTTGCTCAACAAGCTATACTCCGTCTCTGATGAAATCCTTGCCAGAGTAGGTATTGAAGATCAGGACGCTGCTACCCAAATGACAAATAAATTTATTCATTGTCACTTCGCTTTCCAGCGCACTAAGGCAGCCACGACTTTTCTAGGTAAGACACTAGATGACATACGGGGAAGTTTCTTCAAATTATGCAAGATGGGGCTGTCGTCCCCATTCCTCGAGGATGGCTCTATTGCCACAACTACACAGATTGCTGAAGTTATTGAGCAGAAGGAAAATGACCCGGAGGCTTTCAGGGAGTTCAACAGCTCCCCAACGACAGCCAACATTGAGGCAGTCATTCATCTGCTCTCGCAGCTACTTTTCCATATACAAGCAGGCGCCGGTCTACCCGATGTGTTGCCTCACAAGGAGGCTATTGATCTACGCGGAGCACAGGAAAATTTGTGCAGCATAGCAAAGCCGTCCGAAAATGAATGGCCGCCCTTACAGGCGGCTCTTTCCAAACTCTAACTCTATTAGCCCTATGAATAAAGCTTTGGTCTGTAGCACCAAAGAGATTTTTTGGGTTCTCCGTTCCTTATTCGAAACGCCCCTGATAGTCGCCAAAAGCTGTTAAAATAAATATTTGAGCAGCTCCATTCGGGTTTCTTTTGTATTGTGTGTGCGCTGGCCTGTGCATCACCGAGTTTATTCGACTTTCCATCAAGTTTTGATCTACCACTTTGCGTACCTACTCTGCGCGACTTTGGGTAACGACTTCCCTTTTGGGTCCTGAGGAGTTGCGTTGGGCGTCCACGTGTCACACTAGCGGGAGGTTTTATTTCTTATTTCCTTAAAGTCTCTTCGGGCTGCGAAAGGCTTTCGTAAGGCCGTCATTTCTAAAGAGTGTCAGAGGGTCCTACATCATGCTACGTGGCGGCGGATCACAAGTTTTTCATGCAGGGATGAAATAAACAACTGTGGGTAGCGAAATGCTGCCACGCATCCTTTACGACGAGCTGATTGAACTTTCCCTTGCCACAATAAGGATTTCAGCCCATTGGACACGTGTTGCATCTTCGCAATCTCTCGGCAGCAATAGGAGAAGTTTTCACATGGGCAGCGGGAGGCTGCGACGTGCCTAAATGTTGATCTGTTATGCGGGCGATGGGTCGGATGAACTAAACAACGCTATTGGTTGCTGCTGGTCATAATCATTCACGACAAGGGATGACATTTGTCTGATCAAGCCTTGCTGGGACCACTGCCATCATTACGAAGGATGCACCTACACCTGGGATGATCGAATGTTGTGTTCTAGCTCGATGTCGTTGTAACGGCCTTGGGAATCTTCTGATTCAGGCATCATTGCAAGGGATTGCAAGATCTTTTTTGTTGCAATTCTCCAAAGTGGTGGGAAGTTTCTTTTCTTGCTATATATACTCTCTCTGTTGATGAGGAGACCCCGAATTTTTTTGAGAAAAACATGCTGGTTTTAGCAAAAGACACCAGACCTCTTTTACTATTTTATTTGCAAGAAACTTTCAGACTGTGCCAATTGTTTGACCTTTTTATTTTTCATGCTTTGATTAAACTGTAAACTGTGCTCTATACTATCTTAAACATTTCATTTGAAGAACTTCTATATATGTTGAATACAAGCTTGCTTACCTAAATCATGTCTAATGACTCTTCTTAGTAGTGAAGATGTATGCAATATTATTTTATGTCAATAAATGAATTGTCTATTGCCATAGTTTTAAGTCTCTGACGTTTTGGAATGCAACAACACCATTCAGACCCCTAAATCTATGATTTATCGTGCTCATCAGTAGATTTTGGCGCATCGCCTTAGATTAGACTTTGCTTCATTATATATGTTTCATTTTCCCTTCCCAAAACCCATTATAGAAGAAGTCGACTTCTTTAAAAATCTGGAGGTCACTCAGTTTAGCGTAAAAGGTCCCCCTTAAACTGAGTTTCCCATAAGACACTGTTACCTCGTCAATTTTTGGCGTCAACAGTATCAAAGCACGATCTTGACACCATGATAATAAGGCAATTTTCCAATTTTGGAGGTCATTTTATGAAACACATATCTCCCATATTTTGGAGAATTTTTGTTTTTTTTAAAGATTTTTGAAGAGAATATTCAAGAAGCTACAATCCATATTTCAAAGGAATCAAACATAATTGAGTGATTTATTGTAGAATTAGGGTTTCAACCCAATTTATTTGGAAAGTGCATATCTTCCAAATCTTGTTGAATTTGTTGTTAATTTTTAGTGGATTTTTTAAGTAGTAAGAGAGGGGCATATAGTATAAATTTTAGATAAATTGGAGTAAATTAAGTGATTTTATAGAATTAGGGTTTCCAACAAATTCACTCTCAAGGCTATAAAACACCTAATTTTTTAAAGATTTTTTTGGTAAAGTGCAACCTAGGACCTGGTAAGTTATAGTAAAAATTTAATAGTAGAATTTATTTGTTTGATTTAATTGAAAAATTATTTTTTTCCATCATGATAGGGCTTGAAAGAAGAAGCAAAAATGATGCTACCACACTAGGGAAATCTTCAGATAAGGATGATGTAGAAATTGAGTATATTAACCCTCATGATGAAATCAACAAGGTTAAAGGTGAAATTTTATCATTGAAAAAGGAGATGATTGAAAAGTTTTGTTAATAAAAAGGGACATGTAAAAGGATATGAGTGAATTAAAATCACTTATTCATGGTATGAATTATAAGGGAGAAGATTCACCTAGTAAGGTGGAAGATAATGCTTTTGTTGGACATGATTTTTTGGGTTTGACTCAAATCTCAAGAGGGATCATCCCTTTAATAATCATATGCCTTGACAATTCATACCCAAGTTGGATATGAGAAAGTTTGATGGCAAGAATCTAACTAAGTGGCTTTTCTAAACAGAGTAGTTCTTTGATCTTCATCATATTCCTAGTTAACAAAAGGTGGCTATTGCATCATTATACTTAGAACCAAAACAATTTATTTGGTATCGTTGATTATGTGATGAGAAGAGATAGAAGGGTTGTGTGGTTGCATGGTCAATTTTTCAAGAGGAACTTGCTAGGTTATGGTTTTGTTATATAATTTCTCTTTTTTGCTATGCTCCTCTCTCCAAAAATGTTATCCTCTCAAAATATGGCTACTAAATTAGATACACCCACAACAACGAAGCGTGTAGAATGTTAGAAGGTCATGCAACACAACTAATCCTAGTCGTGAGCATATCCAACGCCAAAATGACAAATTTACTCTACAAACAAAATCTAACCATGAAGAGGCATGCAAAACATCCCTCTAAACTAGGCACTGCTTTGCATTAAATGATTTGTGGGTTTGAGTGTAATAAATAGGAGAAATCGCCCATAAAATCCACTGAAACCATGTCTTGGAGGTGTTGCCTGACAAGAAAAGAGGTCTATAGATAATAAATGCAACATGACATCACAAGTCTACCCTTGGATTCATAGAGATAATTAAAATATGTAAGGGAGGGTTGTTGCAACTTTCATGACACTACAAAGGAGGTAGGCACAAAATATGACATGTTTACGGTTTATTGTAATTTTCCCACGTAGCATCAGGCTTCTCCTTCCTCATTTCCCTATGTTGTCACTAGTGTTTGGTGCTTGTCGAGGGTCAGGCTTGATGTCTACTGCATACTAAAGAGAAAAATTAAAATTTGGTGGCCCCCGCCAAACATGTTGTCAGGGGTCAAGCTTTTCTTGTGCCAAAGAGGAGGCATTCAAACTTTTGCATCCTTGCCAAACACTCAACTCTCAAGTATGTGTCAAGAATTAGGCCTAACACACGACTTATGCTTCTTGTTGCTCTATTAAGGGTTGGGCCTTAGGCCTATTGTGTATCCCTTGTCCTCACTTTACTCGTTGGAACTTAGAGGGGCAAAAGGAAACTATCATAAGTTCCATGGGAACTAGGTTCCTATGGAAGCTCTAACCACTTTCTTGATAGCCAATTTTTTGATTGTTGAATTTGTGTACTTGACCAAGGTAAAGGGAAGGGAAAATAACATAACCAAGAGCACAACACAAGATGATGATCCACATAGGATATCTTAGATCAAGTATTGATGAGGGGACATGCCATATCGACATACATAATGAGGGGAACTGGAGCAAAAATGGGCAACACAAAATTGAGCTCCAACAGAACAAACCCTAAAAGGTGCCATAAATATAAAATAATCTATGGTGGGGGGGATAAAAGATAAATCACAATGCATCCCAACCCTAAGAAAAAGATATACGCATATGAAGTCCAATTCATAGAAAAATAAGAAAATAGGTATTAAATCAAAGTTATAGCAAATTTAAATATATTTTGAAGCCTTAGAGGAATGACATGTTGTGTAAGATCAATTAAGTTCACCAAAATGTAAAGGAAAATAAACTTTTCTTATGGTTAATCAATGCTAATGCAATGAATTGCATACAAGTAAGTACAATTAACCTATCATTAAATGCAAAAGGTAAATAGAAATAAATGTACTTAGCTTTGTGATTGAAGAATGAATGATTCAAATGAAAATTCTAAAATCTATGGTGTCTCAAGATTAAAAAGAGGATATGATAGTCTCTTATTTGTCTCAAGATCCAAATATTCTTTTTGCATTGTGCAGGGTTGAGTGTAGTGTGATTGTGGAAATATCCTTAAACCACAAACTTGATCTAGTTGCTAAATCTATACTTTTGCCTTGTTAGATTCACCTTTGTTTCTTTTACCTTTTTTGGTATTTGGGGAGTGGCAGTATTTATGAATACATTGGGAGGATTGTCATTCTAGTGTTGCAAGCAGACATGTTCTCTTTGGTAAACCCTTAGAAAACATAGGGAAATGATTAAAAACATCAGTCTTTAGTCATGCATAGGCTCTTAGAATGATTGTGTAGATCTAGATTCTTTTATAATGCACCAAATCCAAATGTTCAATTCCTTCGAATGAGAGAGGACTAGTGAATTCCAATTTGTGTAAAATGAATGCATTGAACACATTTAAATATGTAGGCGTAACAATAAATCACTCAAATTTGTGTCTACTCGACCCTTTGTAAGAAAGATATTAGCATAACTCAACTTGAAATTTGAATTTGGAAGGGTTAAGTTTGTGACCACGAGGTCATTCCTGCAATTGTAGATATGACCTAGAACATATAAGAGATTAAATTTGAGTGGATAATGAGTACATGAAAGTATGTGTATAGATGTGATAAATGTATGTATAAGGGACATGTACTAGGATAGGTTAATATATGGATAGTGTAAATATACAAGAATAAGTAAGAATAAGTAGAATGAATAGATAGATGACATAAAACAAAAGACCTAACTTCATATAAAACTAGTAATCACACCTTTGTGTGCAATGGGTATGCCGAAGATTTGCAGGGAAGTAGTAAAATATGGAGTGGAAACCATTAACGGCGAGAGAAATGTGACTTACCTCAAGATTCTACACAAATCTCTGTTGATGTCGCTGATAAAAAAGGAGGTCACGAAAGTAGAGCAGATATTTTGTAAGGAGAGTTAAACGATCAACGGTTGTGGATGGATGGAGAACCTTGCCAAGCGCGTCTGTGCTTTCCAACCGTCGACCGTTAAAAAGAGCTTTGAAATGAACGAATAAGACAGAAGGGAAGACGACAAGGAGTAATGAACAATCAAGATCTATTCTAAATGGTCTTGCATCCTTTTTTAAACCGTCGATAGAGAAAATGGATTGGCAACCTTCATTGAGGGAACGCCTTCGGCGTAATTATAACATTTATCAATTTATTTATATATTAAATCACTCTAACACAAATATACATATTTCCAAATTTATGGATTCATTTCCCCTCCCATGAGTAAAATAAATAAAATTTTAGTTACAAGCCCACAAAGTCTCTCTCTTCTAGAATTTCGTCTATACTAAAGAAGAATATCATGTTTTTGCTCCGCTCTTACAGGGATAACCTAACGGGTGTGGATATTTTTATTCCATCCCAAGTGTATGATAATAGGAGATGGCACTCAAGCTTTATATGACCAAATAATTATTACATAGATTAACCTGAAGTGGCATTTTGAGGAGGCGAAACTCGGATAGAGTTTCCATTTGTACAGGAAGCCACATTTTATCTCATCCTAAGGCAGTCTGCAAGCTGTGGTAAGAACTTTTCTTTATAAATATCTCTGCATATCAATCGAATCGGTAGACATATTCTGTTGGGTATATTCATTTACATTGCATATATGCACACTTGTCTTTACCATCTACCTTTGGGTATATTCATCTCTTTGTACATCCATCAATGGTTCTTATCATTATTGTCTTTGCACAGTATACCCATAGGTTCTTCAGGGAGATACTCAGTTGGGTTCAATCCAAATTTCCAATACACAGGAAGAACCCCTGTCCAGTAGAACAGAGCAGTATCTTATTAGCAAACTAACAGGCAAGGAAGCATAGAACACCCTTTACTTTACACTTAACATAAATACAGACTCGGGTCATTCATAATATATATTAATAATCGAGTTTTCATTTGTTGACATACCATGTATTGAGCAGGAACCTTCAGACCGCCTCTTTCTTTTGAAGTGTAGTTTGATCAGCAAGCCAGGCAATACCCGGCTTGAGCTTTTGAATGCTTCTTTATCTGGTTTAGTCGTTTTGACATGGGTTTACAATCACAGATAAAATGACATAAGTTCAGTTCCTTAAGAGATTCCTGTTCGATGCAAATAGAGGTTAAATATTCTGTCTCATCTTTCAGAAAGTGTAGTGTCTTTTGGCGTGGATTTATGATAACTTTTACAAGTTTTTCTAATGATCCGAATAGTCATCAGGGGACCTGGGTTCACATCCACTGGTCATTATATTTAAATGTAATATAGCCGTACCGTTATTCCACTGGCGACCCTGTCCCAAAATGATGTCCCTGCCCTAGTCACTGTTTATATATCTCCCAGTGACGAGGTTGATTAGAGTTTCTAAGCAGTCTTTTCATTGCTCACTAACCTTTAAATATAGTCACCAGAGATACACATCAATGACTGGAGTCCTATTAATAACTCATTTCCGACATATGTCGTGCTTGGGAGAACCAGTCACTGATTTTTTGAGATATTTTTATTATTTTGAAGATTCCAATGCTGTAGATGGGTTGTTCATTGCACTTCTTTATTAAATGAATTAAACTGAATGAATTTGTTTGTTTGAAATGTTCTTAACCCTAATTTGTCTGCTTTTTTGTGTTTGGCAATGGGAAAATTTCAATCGTTCTAGGGAAGGGAGAGGGATTGTGGGAAGATGGATTAATCTGCATTTGGTGGTTTGCAGGAAATATAAACCTATAACAGTGTAAACATTATCAGCTTTGGATGATTTCTATCCTTTTCTTTGCCATTGTTACAGTTGGGTAAGGTTATTAGATTTGGTTTCATTTTGTTTGCTGAGAAGTAGTCATGGGAAAGTCTGGAGGAAGGAAGAAAAAGGCAGGAGGTACAGGTGCAAGCGCTGAACAATCCGGAGGATCTGTGGGTAACAAGGTGGATCTTGATGTATCGCTTTTTCTTAAGAAGGCTCATGAACTGAAAGAAGAAGGAAACACGAAATTTCAAAACAAAGATTATGTTGGAGCTTTGGAGCAATATGAGCAAGCCCTCAAGCTTATGCCAAGGAATCACCCAGACCGTGCTGTTTTCCACAGTAACCGAGCAGCATGTTTAATGCAGATGAAGCCAGTGCAGTATGATGTTGTTGTTAATGAATGTACACTGGCACTTGAAGTACATCCGCGTTTCAGTAGAGCTCTTTTCAGAAGAGCACGGGCATATGAAGGCATGGGCAAACTAGAGTTAGCCATGCAAGATCTGCAAGCCCTTCTGCAGGTTGATTCCAATCACCAGGACGCTCTGGAGCATATAAAAAGGCTCCGAGTTGCTCTCGGGAATAAGCAAGATGCTCAGCCAGACCTGCAAAATAGACCTACAATGCCTTCTTTTTCAGGGACTTCTCCTGCTGCTGTTGGGGCATCGGCAGTTCGAGGGACTCCTGTTGGTGGTATGGGACCCTGTTTGCCTGCTAGGCCTGTACCAAAGAAGAAAAACAAACAAGATAGGAACTCTGCTGAGATGTTGAGTGCTCAATTAAATGGTCCCTCTTTGCAGGAAATTCCCTTGCCCAAGTTGTCGGCAAGCCCTTCATCACCAGGGAAGACTTCAGCGACGGAGTTCTCTAAAGTATCTTTGAAAGTAATTTCGGAGAATGGTTCTCAAGATCACAAGGCCAAATGTGTCACCCAGCCTGTGAAGAAAGCACAAAAAGAAATCAAATGGAGGCCATTGAAACTTATTTTTGACCATGACATAAGACTTGCTCAAATGCCAGAGAATTGCAAATTTAAGGAGTTGAGAGAAATAGTAAGGAAACGGTTCTCCTCTTCCAAGGCAGTTTTAATAAAATATAGTGATTTGGATGGTGATAAAGTTACCATTACAAGTACAGAAGAGCTTAGATTGGCAGAAAGTGCTGCAGCTCAGCAGGCTGAACAGAAAAACACAGTTAATGTGAACGTGGTCTCTGCTCCGAGTGGGGAATCAAATGTCACACAGAACATGCCTAATCAAAATGCAATGAATTGTCCTTTGAAGCTGTATGTGGTTGAGGTGAATCCAGAGCAAGAACCCTTGATCGAGGAAGAAGAGGAACCTGTTTTAGATGGAGTTGAAGATGAGGATGACAAAGTAGAGGAGAACATCTCCGGTTTATTGGAAGAAAGCAATGATGGCATGATAAAAGACCTAGGAAAAGAACTTAATGAGCAGGTGTCTCAAGTGGCTGAGAAATACAAAAATGAGGATGGCTCTCAACTTGAAGGAAAAGAAATTGAAATTGATGACTGGATATTTGAATTCGCCCAATTATTCCGCACGCATGTGGGCATTGATCCAGATGCTCACGTGGATCTTCATGAGCTAGGGATGGAGTTGTGCTCTGAGGCATTAGAGGAAACTGTGACTAGTGAAGAAGCCCAACACCTTTTTGATATGGCAGCATGCAAGTTCCAGGAGGTAGCAGCTTTGGCTTTCTTCAACTGGGGCAATGTCTATATGTGTGCAGCTAGGAAGCGGATTCCTTTGGATGAGAGTTCCTCAAAGGAGCAGGTCTTGACACAGTTACAAGTGGCATATGATTGGGTACAGGATCAATACTTACAAGCTGGGAAAAAGTATGATGAAGCTTTAAGAATCAAGCCTGACTTCTATGAGGGTTTACTTGCACTGGGTCAGCAGCGTTTTGAGACTGCCAAACTCCGGTGGTCACTTGCCTTAGCTAGCAAGGTTGATCTTGGAACATGGGATTCTTCAGAGACTATTGAGCTTTTCAACAATGCTGAGGAGAAAATGCAGATGGCAACTGAAATGTGGGAGAAGTTGGAAGAACAGCGTCAAAATGAGTTGAAAGATCCATCTGGAAGTAAAAAGGATGAAATCCTGAAAAGAAAAAGGAAACATTCTGGGAATGATAATGGTGATTCCAGTGAGGAGATTGCTGCATCTGCTTTAGAAGCTGCAGAGCAAGCTACATTAATGAGATCTCAGATCCATTTATTCTGGGGAAACATTCTTTTTGAACGTTCACAAGTGGAATTCAAATTGGGATTTCAAACATGGAAAGAGCATCTGGATGCTGCTGTTGAGAGATTCAAGCTTGCTGGAGCTTCTTCACCAGATATTGAGGCTGTGCTGAAAAACCATTCATCTAATGCAACTGACCAAGAAAGTAAAGATACCAAAACAGAAAATGCAATTGCAAATGTTGCCAATGAGGAGGAAAAAGTTGACGATATGAGTGATGACAAAGACAAATCTGTGAATGGAAGTTGACAAGACCTTTGGGAACATTCCCATTGATCTAACATTTTGATAGACATACCAGGAATGCAAAAGAAAGCTCTTTGAGGTTGAGTATTTGGACTCTGTGCAAATGGGCAGCTTGTTTTGCATAGAATTCATTACAGATTAGACTTTAAGATTGATGCAATGGAACAATATGGAATGTCCAAGGCCAAAGGGAGATGTTATAAGGGTTCATCAACCAGGACTATATTCCTATAGAGGATTCTGAAAGTAGGAAAATACCTTAACTATGGTATTTAATTTGAGTTTGGGTTCATTCACATTGAGGCAGAAAGCGTGTTGTGATTCTTTGGAGCATGCTCAAGAAACTCCAAGGCAGTTATGATTTTAGGTCATCAAACATGTTTGTAATCACTGAAATGAACACGGTAAGAAATCAAATTTCTCTATGTAATCACCGCTGTCTTTTCTCATGATCCTATCATTTGTTTTTCCTAAACTTGAGTTGATTTTGATCAGGTTTTGCATATAGCACCAATTGGCTTGCCCAAGTCATTGCTGGAAGCTCCTCTGTTTCCATCTCCCTTGATATTTTCTTTATTGTTGTTTCCAATTTGTCCCACTACTATTGCATATATTTCTGTTTTGAGCATAGCTGATTGGTATAAGCTCAATATCTTTTAAATTTTCCTTACATGCCTTTCTCTTTCACACATTGGGTGGTATGATGATGATGCATCATGATTTGACTCTTGGCAAGTTTTGTTTCTATGAATTTTGCTTTTAAAAGTATTTTACTACTACCTGAATTAAACAATTCACTGTTTACCTTTTTCTCCCATAAGGTTTCTCTCCCCATTGAGCTTTTCATGTTCATGAGTTGAAAGTTTGATACTTTAGGTCAAATCTACAACTGAAATCTGAAAATCTGGAATGTCAAAAATCTAAAGCTTAAATATTTGAAAGGTGCCAGATTTAGTAAGAAAAAGAGCAACCATCTAATGAAAAACTGAAGAACAGAACTTACGTACGGAATATTGAACTAACATGTCAGACTTGGGTCGAGTGTGGTTACATCAAGGTTAAAGATTGAAGTTGACTTAGGCTTGTCTTGGACTCAACACGTAGATACAGAAAAGGACTTGGTCAATGGAAGAAGTCAAAATATTGAAAAGTTTTACAAAAGTTTTATCATTCAGCAAGAAATAAAATTTAAAGATATACAAATAAAAGTAATTTCATGCAAAAATATGTACTAAACAGCAAGATGTATTTCAATCACTCAATTACTATTTGAATTTACACTATGCAGAAAGTTGCTTTTCTCTATTTAAAGTGCCTCACAATGCTTTTCCATTGTGAGAGTAAGGAAAAGGGCCAGTTTCATCCAGGCCTCACTGTGAAAATCTTCCATAAAAAATGGTGAAAACCAGTTCAACAACTGGAAATTAGAATTTGAACCATAGCAACCAGGAAATTCCAGTATAGGGACAGTCTCTGTTAATGTACACGCATTTTCTTGGGATCATATATATTTTATAAACTCTGAACCAGGATCACCTGCTTACAGGCAGCCATAACCCATTCCCAGTATGCTCTGTATATGTGTACACCCTAAATACACTGCAAAAAATGATCCTCCCCAGGTATGACCTGGGTTTGTCTGAGTCAAATAAAAAAAAGACATGGATGTCTTTATATAAACCATACTTTGAAAATTCAGACTTAGTAAAAATTCTGCAGCTCAAAATTTCAATTCAGACTCGAGACTTTGCAAATAAAAAATTACATAAATACACAAATAAGCATAAATGATGTGTGTGACACAAAAAATGAATTTAGAGAACAGATAGTGATATGGTCTATTTTGATCATATTAGCAATATTCTAATTTGTAATTGACTTGGGAAACCAAAAGTATAAATGGAAGACAATTACTCAGGACTCGATTGAGAGACTAAAAACAACTGAAAATTTCATATTATTAGGGGAATCACACTGTTTTTGTTATTTCAATCCAAATAAAGGGAAAAACTCTGCTTTTCCTTTTGGCATAGCCCAAAACAATTTTTATGTTTTTCTTTTTTTTTTTAAATTGGAGTGGGGCTGGGCCCCCGCCCCTAGTAAGGTTGAGGGGCAGTGCCCTTGGTGCATTCTTAGTTGTGATATAGGGTGGTGTCAAGGGGTGGAACCATGGAACCTTTCTCACAAAGCTCAACTTACAGCTGTCAAGGCTACAAAGACCTTCATGGTGCATGCCATCTTTCATAATTTTATTGCTTATAAGTTATAACCAACCATTGATGGATACTTTCACTCACTGGACAATCATTTCATGCTGCTGAGATCCTAATCTGTAATGTCCCCGTTTGAGCACCAACATTAGGCAGTTACAGCTGACATGGAACAGGTGTTGACTGGGTGAGTTATTTGGCAATAAACGTGGGGAATAATTCCCATAATTTATGGATCGTCCAGCTGAGTCTATAGGTAGCACTGGGGATGATTAGAAGGTATCTCTGAAATCAAAGAAAATAAGCATTCTTGTGAAGCATGCAACAGCATTACCTGTGACAAAAACCCACAGGTGCAGCCAGTAGGTTCTGTGGACAACACACTCCAGCAACCAACATCATACAGTAACACTGCAGTAGCAGTACTAACTGCAGGACTTGGAGGAGTTCAGGAGCCACCGACAGTATACCAGGAGAACGGAAATATTCTTCAGCAGCCCTTATCAAAGGTTTTGACAGAAATAAATCTAGGCATCTAAGATTCAACCTTTACCAGCTTCATACTAGTAACAAATCTGTATTCTGGGACGTCCAGTGAGTTATATGAATGATTCTTTTCTACAGACTATGATAGTTGTTAAAACTTAAAAGAACAAATAAAATATTCTGTTATTTGTCTTTCCTGTATTATTTTGGTATTGTACTTAGATTGGAATATTTCATAATTGCTGAAGATGAAAACGACAAAAAGTAGAAAAAAATCAAGGTTTTATCAAGAGTCTGCAAATTTATTTTTAGTGGCCGAGTCTATAAAGAAAGCTTGCAAGAAACTTGCGAGTAAGGTGAGAACTTGCCGACTTTGCAAACTATGATATAGATGACGTTGAGCCCACATGAATACATGAATATAAATGAATTCAAATCAAAAGGGAAAAACATATTCTAGAAGACAAGCTGAAATCAAAATTTTCTAAAGGGAACTCCACCAAAAACCAGAGTATCTGGCAGGACATAACTCAAGAAGTATAAGAAAACTGTAAGCAAATCATATAAGAATAATCTTGCTTCTAGAATCTACAACTATCTACGAGCTCTAGCTAATTTAAATGATATAGACTGAAATCATATCAGGCAATGAACAAATCAGGAAGGACAGAGCTGTAAATATGCAAAGAAGGCCTCACGAAGGTTGGAACAGATGTAATAGCAGGATAGTTTATAGTTCAGGGTGTATTTTTAGTTTGGGGGCATTAGGTTTTTTTTATTTGTTTTCAAAAAAAAATAAAAAAAATGGGATAGCCTGCTGTCCCTGGGGTAGTTGAGGGACTGCTGGGACAGCAGATTGTCCCCAAAACACAGTTAAAAAGGTGATGTCCACAGGAATGTCTTCCAAACTGGGGGTACGTCCCCAAAAACATTTTTCTTTTGGAACAGGTGGGGGGAGCTGGGGAATGTTTCGTCCCTACTCTCAAGCTCACAAAACATATCTGAATGGTAGGATAAGCCAGAACCCCTCGTGACATGTTTCCAGAAAATGTCAGATAAACAGAAAATAAAAGTAAAAATAACTCTCCTAACCCTACAAGCAACTACGCTTACAACATAAAACATAAAAGAAAACAACTCTTCTACCTTTCATTCCTCTCTCACCCAATACTCCATTGCTGCTCATTGGTCAGGGCTGCAACTTTGATTAGTGTTCAAACATCATTATCTTGCTATTCTTATGCCTCTACAAGTGTTAGACCACTTATTTATATTGAGTTTTCTATGTGCTTACACCATGTTAATGTAGTTTTACTAACAACTACTGTTCTATTTTGAATATTTGTCATTAAATATAAAACGTTTTGATCTGGCATTTAACATTGAGCATTGAATTATGAATTATCAGTATGTTTTTGTGGTTAATTTTTTATATTTTGTGCAAATTATGGCTAGTTTTATTTATTAATCTTTTAATAATGTTTGTATTGCCATACCCAAACACATATCAAATCTGGGTTAAAAGAAAATGATGAATCGCTATATCCGGAGCTTGAACCTGTACCCAAACCCAAAACTTAGTTTGTAAATAATGTAGCCATACATATCCTTATTCGGTTACTCAGATGCCTTGATTTGAATGATATCTTTGTCCCTATACTATTTGAATATCTGTTGTATACTTCACATGTTTTACACCCCTTATAAATTGTACACCTTGAAACAACTGGGGGTTCTAGGGCATTACCTCAGGAGGGGTCTAGGGCACCCCTGCTGAATCTCCAAGATATTTTTGGGCCCCTTATAGGCAGTCTTTCAGCCTATAATTAATAACTATTGTATTATAATGCTGCTTAGCAGTTTCCTATGTTGATTTGTCTATTGATACTTTGCATGGATTAATGTTTAACATGAGTGTATATTTATAATATCTTACTGTATAACGAACTGTTGTAAGTGAGTGCTGTTTGTGCTAGGGTTTTAAATTTTCTTGTTTAATGTGAATGTGCCATTATTTCTTGTTGCATGTAAGATTCTGTTACCATTCTTTTCCTGCATAAGTTTATACTTTATTGTAAGTTACCGATCGTTTTGGATTCGGGTACGGGTAAGAATCCGGTACGGGATTCGGCAAAAAAAATTTGGGGTTGGGTACGGCTTGGGTACGGCAATACAAAAACATATAAAAATCAGAAATATATACATATTTGCAGCAGTAATTAAGTTCAGAATACACCACCATATTAATAGTCTAATAATATAGCAAAAATACATCACCACTTTCATAGTCAAATATTAAAATATTAGTGATACTCGAATGTCATGATATAAAATTATAAATTAAAGTTCAAACATAAAAATGTCAAGTGTTTTTGGGAAGATGATGCCAGAATGAAAGAATGTGTGGCAGCCACTATTGGAGAAGTGGAAGATGACCTTGTAGGTGGCTTGCACAATCCTTTCTTGGCTAAAGGATGGGATTCTTATTTTGCTTTCCCGATTGCACTATTTGCTTCTTACTCTTTGATATAAGAGGGAAATTACTCCTTAGGCAATCCATGTTTGTTTGGCCCTAGACAAATTCTAATTCCTTGCCTGGTCATTGCACACAAGTAAGTTTTCACCAGACTATACAAGCTCTTCTACTTGTTATGGCATTGACTACAAGTCCAAAGATACCTCCAGCAAGGTGCTCAATCATTGTGACATGTTGCCAAAGAGTTGATGCTTGATCAAATTTGGAATTCCTTTCCATCCTTAGGTCCATTGAATTAGAGCTAGTTGCAATTATAAACTATACGGATACCTGTACCTACATTGAAAAAAAATATATGTAAGGACAATCAGAAAAAAAACTAACCCAAGCTACGCAAATATATGGGTTTTTTGGGTGTTTTAACATTTGGATTCGCATCAGATTCGCGTTGGATTCTTCTGGGTGTATCCTGGACGAATCCACAGTGGCGTTTCGAATCCAAGGCGAATCCACAGTCCAATTTTCGTACCTGTCCGAATCTGAATCGTACCGAATCCGAATTTCGTATCCGGTACGAATCGTATCGTATCCAGAGGCTGGGAGTGGCAAATCGGTAACTTAGCTTTATTGGTATTCTTCTTCTTCTTTACCCCTACATCTCTAGGTGACTGAGAAATTCACATAGGTGAAATTCATTAAAGTCTTGGCAATCCACTATTTATCTCAGTCAAACCGACTCCTTGGAAACAATCTCTTGGATCAAGTGAAAGAAAAAGGTACAATTATGAGTGTTTTCTTTCTTCTTTAGGTCATTTTTTTTATCGTATGAGACACCTATCAAATTCTATGATCGAACTTGTTGGGCTTCTGGTGAGTGTCTGCTGAGTTTAGTTCCTCATCTGCCTGGAATTGGCAGACCATGGGTTCTGTTTGGTCACAGGAGGCTAAGTTCCATAAATATTTTTCATATTGTATGAGATAAAAAAAGTCAAAACAGATTCCTTGGAAACAATCTCTTGGATCAAGTGAAAGGAAAAGGTGCCAGTGCCGTTTTGAGTGTTTTCTTTCTTTTTTAGGCATTTTTTTGGGCCTCTATGCAGTCTCTCCTGAGTTTAGTTCGTCATTGCCTGGACTTTGCAGACCATGGATTCTGTTCAGTCTCAGGAGGCTGGACAAAGGTCAATAAATATTTTTCATATTGTACTTAAGATAAGAAATCACACTTAGAAACTAGGCCAAGCCCAAGAGATGTATTAATACTAAACTTAGGGAAGCACATATTTGCACAATCTGCATATGAATCCCAAATACCAGCCTTTTCTAATAGGTGCGCAATGTGCATGGAGACATAGTGCATGCCAACTCATTTAGGTCATTTTCATCTACCCTCTATATGATGAATAGGGATCCAGCAAAAGGCATCTTTTCTGAACCCCACAAAAACACTTGCTAGAACTTGAAAACTAACTGAATTAGGGCTCCAAAAATTGGCTATCTAAAATAAAATTTACTAGTTGCTACTTTCAAAACAACTCCTTAAATACAATAATTTCAATTTTTAACATGACACTTGACAAAAGATGAACTTCCAAATAAGAGATAAAAGTTTCCCATTAACAGGGTGAACTGATCCAAATCTCCTAGCTTGAAAATCTGGGGGAAAAAACATAACATGCTAAGCTAAGAAAAGGATTAAACAACAGATCTAAATCTACTATTTCAGCAGCCTTAACACACAGGTGAGTTCCTCCTCACATTTTTGGAATACCTGATAGGCTGATTGTATAAATCTTTTTTTGTGAGTGCCATTTCTTCTTTTTCACCTCAGTCCAGTTCTGGTCAGAGGAAAGCAGAGCTTGCTTTCCCAGATCAAAAACTAAATCCTTGCACTACTTTGAACCTTCCCTCTCATCCTCCAAAATGATGCAGTCATGGGTGAGGGATCCAATTAAGCACTGTCCAACTGTGCAGCGAAATGAGACAAATCACAATTACATAATGGAAAATTCAATCAAAAATGAATTACAATCTTCCACAATGGGCTTCCAACATGCCAGGCCTCAGCCATTTGATTACAAATATGTCAATTACAAAACTCAAGTGATATTGCAATACAACTCTAAATGTCTTGTGTTTTCTTGCTCTCATACTCTCACGCTCATCCCCTTTTTCCAAATGTTTGGGAATGGTGTTTATATATCAGTCTCAAGCCTTGTGAATGATCTTAGTTATCCACAGGGTGACACAAAGCCCAATGTCTTGATGAAGCATGTAGTTGGCTAAATGTGTAGGTATAAGCTCACAGATTCAATGCGGTGATGTAAAACTTGATACAGTGAAAACCAAAAGCACTCCTGATCCAATGTATCATGTGATGTGTTCCTTTGTTGTCACAAACTTTGCGAAGTTGTAGCAAGCCTTGAACAATGTCACTGTCAGTTGCCAAGCGCAATAAGGTTTAGAAACCAAGTTATGCTTTTGTGGTGTCGGAAATATCCAAAAAGTCAATATGACATTGAACTATTGAAGCATCATGGTAGAACATATTTCCCAAACTGTGAGATATGCAGCTGTGGTGAAATGTGGTAGGATTTGCAGTGACTGAGTGATGATTGGAAACTTGCAAACAAACAAGCAACGTGAAAACAAAATATTTTTGGTTGATGCAAGATTGCCTTTACATGCTGGGATGCTTTTGCATAACAAAACTGAAAGTGGTGATGTTTCGACATCTGAAACAAAAGCAGATGCCTACTGCAAATTTTGAGAGGGAGCTTGAAATTTCTTTTACTATCTACACAAAATTCATGCTTCTCGTAGGAAACAGCCATGCTGTCCAAACCTTCATTCTCCTTATCTGAATTGACAAACAAAACCTCTTGTTAAACAGGATCAACCTTAGTGCCCTCAAAAGCCTCCTTTCTTGGATAAACTATCAAATATTTAGACTATGCTCCTGTCTACCAAGTTGCTTGAGCCTTCTTCTTGCTATCCTCATTGGGGATAGTCTTTGGGCAATGAGAAGCCAAATGACCATAAACAAAACAAAAGTGGCATTGAAAGGGGATAAGATTTCATTTGGCAACCTTTTATCTATATTTCCATTTCTACACAGATTTGGGCAAAACTGGTGTGAATATGCTCCAAAGATTCATGAGCCACAACCAAGAACTTGCCCAAGGAGTTCCCAATGTTCTGAAAACCAGATTTGTAGCATTACTGAAGTGGTAAATAAGGAAGGCGCACCCAGGTAGATGCATTAGAGAAGTCGTCTTGAAGGGGATTGAAAGATGGAAACTACGGTTTAAGACTTTAAATACAATCTTCCCAGACCCATGGCCCTGAAGTGAGAATGGTCATTCTATCTTTAGGCGACTTTCAGTCCACATTAAAGAAACCTTGTGCACAAAGGAAAATCTAAATTTCTTCTTTTAACAAGGGTTTCCAAACTTTTGAAACCCATTCATGCAAACTGCTCAGATTTGGCCAAAACCTGTTAATTTTTCTGTTAAAGCATGCTGCATCAAGGATTTCCCCCACTCATCCACTTATTTGTCCTGATAAAATATTACCTCAGGCATCTTATCTGTCTTTTTTGCAATAATACCAACTTCTGAAATTTTAGATTTGCGTCCTTCAGACCTTCACTTCTAATAATGGGATTGTGGGCATGAGGGAATTTCAGAAGTATTTGTGGTGCTTCTGTTTCCACTGAAACCCTTTCTGACATTTTGTTCATCTCCAGATAGCTATTTTTATCCCCACAGAGCACATCCAGAAAGTTTCAGAGGAGGTAGGGATGACTTTTGATTGAAGGAGACCTCTGAACTCTTGACAACCTTAATGGAGTTTCCATTTGCCTCCATTGCTTCCCTAAATGACCTCTCAAGCATCTGAGAGCAAGCCTGTTGCCAGAACACGGCAGAGCATCACCAATTGAAGAACCATCAAAAAGTCATGTAGAAGAAACCGCAGATTGCATAGGAGAAATTTTGAGGGTTCTCAGGGAGGACTAACTCACATAGATACTGCCAGCATCTTGCCCACATGAGATTTCAAAGAATCTGCTATTGCTGAAGACACCTGAAAATTGCTTGGTGTGCAGCCAGCAGAGGCTCAAATGCACCCAGAAACAGACAGCCATTTGGGAGTTATGATTTGGAATACAATCTTTTTCAACTAATAATATTTGTGTGGTCTTTAAATACAGAATCCTATAAGGATAACTCCCTCCATGGGATGAGATAGACACAGAATTTAATAAGGATAACTCTCTCCATGTGATGAGATATTCTAATTATTAACAGCATCAAGTTTCCACAGTCCATGATAATCAAGTGCAGTTATTTCTGGATTGAAACTGTGTAAAACTTTTTGTATCAACATTTCAGATCACACTCCATGATCCATCATCATTCTTATCTCTTTTTGCTTACATATCATCCTGATGATGGATCATGGAGTGTGATCCGAAACGTTGATACAAAAAATTTACACAGTTTCAATCCAGAAATAACTGCACTTGATTATTCTAACTATATTTCATTTGATTTTCTTATTTAAAGTAGCCAAGCTGTATTTTAGAATCATAATAACATTTCCCTTGCATCTTTGAAAGGCGATATTGGAAACTTTAAATCTTTGTTCCACTACTTTGTTCAAACATGAAATATGAAAGGGTATTCTTAAAACAGTTTCCTGCTGACCAATATTTTATAAGTCACATGGTATCGAAGGCAAATGTTCTGTGCACTTTCTCTTTT
The DNA here is from genome assembly GCA_007258455.2 of Sequoia sempervirens. NCBI lineage: Eukaryota > Viridiplantae > Streptophyta > Pinopsida > Cupressales > Cupressaceae > Sequoia > Sequoia sempervirens. The sequence goes on from VDFB02273848.1 coordinate 23,168, forward strand.
CGATGTGTCTGTATAAGGATGTAATCTCAAGGAAATCCAATTACCAAGCTCAATTTCCTTAGGTTCTTCTTGAGCTATATCAGTATACTCTGACAACTCTGTCTCTCGTCAAGGATATCATGAACATCTGGCACTTTAGCATCTTCAATGTTCCAGTTAATCAGCAAATGACACTCATATCAGTAAAGAGCCTTTGATGGTAGCATTCTACAGGATGCTAATTGGTAAAGTGTGCTAATTTTCATTAGATGCAAGTTTGGCCATGAAGCTTGCTGGTTTGTGATGTAATTTCTCAAATATCCCATTAGATAATCAGTGGCAATCCTAACCTGTCCATTTGTTTGAGGATGATGGCTGACACTACATGGAAAGTAATACTTGCAAGTTCAAGTGGCTATTTCCATAAGTTGCCAATAAGTTTCTGGGTCCTAATCAATGGCAACGTAGCAAATGTGGGTTTTTGGTGTTTTTCTGTGTATAGCTAATAATTGCATTCTGTTTTGGGTGGTCCTGCATGACCTATTATTAGAGAGTGGGGAAGAAATCATAAGAAAAACAAATAAAAATATATAATTCAGGATTGCCAAAAAAGTCGAAAAGAAACTTCTGATCAATATTCTAAATATTTCTTTTTAATTTAAGTTCTTTGTAATCAACAGATGTCATGTTTAGGCTAAGCTCTAAGCTCTAAATATCCTTATTTTTTCCTGCATAATTTGAGAGCCTCCTCATTCAATGATCTTTGAAAATCTGAGTCAACAAGAACATTAGAAGGAGATGCACCTTCTGTAATAGCTGCCACAGAAGGTTACAGGCACTTACAACTCTCACCTAGACAAGAGGAGTTAGATCAAGAACATCATTATGAGGCAGATAATGTAGATGCAGATCCTAATGAAGAGATACAAGAGGAAGAAGATGTAGCTATTGAGTTTGATAAAGAATGCCCAAAGATTGATGAAAATGCAATTTCACCTCTTAGCTTGGAAGGAGAGGATGAAACTATAACAGAGTATAGGGAAAGTCCAAACCCTTAAACCAAAAGCATTCATCCTCCTCCAAGATAGGTAGACTTTTTCTTCTGATATGTAAGAGGGGTAAGGGCCCCTACCCTTTTCATTATATTACAAAAGAATAATCACATACAAAGTGAGGCAGCCTGACAATGTCATTGGCCGGCCAAAATTCTCAAAAGACAATGGATGAGAGCCCTAATACAAACTTTATGTTGAGAGTATTATTGTCACTTAATTGCCATTGTTAGCGGCTTCCCGCACAAGGGGAAGTGTCACAGCCCTTGCTCGGTTGAAACTAATCTGATTGGCAAAAGGGTGGATAACCACAATGGGCCTGTTTAGTTCATCCAGAATATCTGTATCTTGATCAGCCATGACCTCCAGCTTGCTGGTCTCCAATACTTTCCAAATGGCCTATAGTTTTTCCGCCACATCCAGGAGTTGTCTTTGAAGCTTTATCACCATTTCCAATGAGGCAATGCCTTCAAATTCTGCTCCCATGACTTGGAAGGGCTCCTCCTGAAAATGCCAGTTGACTGCTGCCACTGTATGAAGTCCAAGCCTATATTTCTCCTGCACAAAGCACTTGCCAACTTGGACCATTGCTTTCATGGATTGAGTGAGCCTTACGATGTTTGATAGGAAATAGGACACTACTTCCGAGTTCACCTGATTTTTGATATCCATTCCCAAGTAATCAATTCCTATCACCTCCCCGATGGCTTATGAAATTTGTAGAGAGTTGGTGTCAAAAATGATGGTTAACCAGCTGGTGTGGATAGACCCCCTAAAAGCCATTTCTTTCCACAAGGAGTGTAGGAAGCGCCATTGCAATGCTTAATGAGAATGAGGGCCAGAATCTAGAGGAGACTCATTTTAGTGAAGAGCTGACTCCATGCTAAGATATAAAGGCTATAGAAGTGTGTGACCTCCCATTGAATTAATTACTATCGCTGCTGCAATCATTACGAGAAATGGGGAATCTGAGGTGGTGGGATCCTTCGCTTGTGCCATGTAGGGTGAATCTTGCACAGACAGTATGTTATATTGCTCTCTTTGCACGAGATATCTTGTCATCTTGGGAAGTTGGTGCCTGAGGATTGCTAGGCAATGCTGGCAAATTTTTTTGCACCCTAACCCAAACATTTGGGAGATCCTCCCAAATGAGGGTGTTCTTTGACGTGACCTCCAAATTAGTTTAATTGATGGGCCAATGGGCTTGGGAGTCTGTTGGAAGATTAATTTCCTTTTCAGCAATCATGGAAAGCTACCTCATCAAAGCTTTGCTAATTTGGACCAGACTTGGTGCAATATATTCCTAGTTTCCAGTTCTGGCATTTTATTTTTGATGCATTGACTATTATGAAGGATTCCCCTCCGAGAACAATCTTTTGTGTACCCAGTGTGATTGCCATCTGTATTGTCAGGGTGTTAGCCATTACTTCAGCTTCATTGTTAGTACTATCTTGTAGTTTTGTTGGCCTCGGCAACAATGATGTTAATTTTGTGATCACAAATAGAGCAACCAGCACTGGATTTGCCCGGATTGCCTCACAAAGCACCATAAAAGTTGATTTTCAGAAATCTGTCATGAGGGCTTCTTCACATTGTGTCATTTCTCTTGACTTTTGGGGGTTTAACCACAGGAGGCCCTTGAACAGGGAAAAATAGGCAGACTTTTGCTGATAACTTTTTTGGGTTATTTTGGCACCACATTTTGGAGATTGGACCTCAATGATGACTGGAATTAGCTTCAGAAATTGAGGAGAGGAAACAGGCCAAGCATAGATAGGTCATTCTCTTAGTATATAAACACTCCACATCCAAAGTCTGTCACCTGGCTAGAGAAGTTATAAAGCTGTCTCGTAATGTCTTCACCAAGAATCTGATTATAGTATAACACGTAGGGCTCTAGTAAAAGATGATTGGGCTTCAAAACCTGTTCCATGACAAAGATAAACAACCTTTGCAAGAGGCATAAAACCAACTTAGGCTTAAAATACTGCAAGAACAATGTGGATGCTGCATTTTGCCAAGAATTTGTCTTTAACTGAAGTGTACTTCCGAGGCAATTCTAGAATTGTTACATGTGACTGTTGATGATTTGACACATTAAGTTCATAGATTTTCACCAAGGGAAATAGTGGCATGCATCCAGTGCTTAGATACAATTGGTGTCAGCTATAATTTTATTTGACAGTAAACAATTATCTTGAAATTCTATCTTTTACATTTCAGGATTTTTTCTTTTTACTGCAACAGGTTTTCACCACATCTTATATCCCTGTGTTGGCAGTGGAGTTTTTGCCAAATGAATGTCTTACACTTGAACTTTCAACTTTCAGATTGCAATATCATGTAGTCACCAAAGAAAAATGCAAAATAACAGTAAAGATCACCGACAACCATCAGAACTGTGAACAAGAACAAGTGCAAAATCAAATAAAATAGAAATGAAAAAGCACTTGCCCATTACAAAGGGAGGGAAATGACCACCTGTTAATTTTCACTGATGTTTTGTGGGTCTTTGGCTTTGAAACACCGATGCATGCACCTGGTTCAAAACTAACTGTACTCACAATACAACTATACTGTGTGCACATGCGCAGGTACAGGTACAGGCTGCATCCAGTGCATCTGGATACACCCCAGGGTGTGGCAATGCGCTCTGAATTCTGGGTTAATTCTGGCCTATGGATCTGCCGTATACCAGCAATGAATGGCTCTTAAAAATGATCCCAAATTAAAATTGAAAATATCTGACTTATTATAGCTTACCTTAAATTTATTAACCACAAATAGAATCCTTTTTACACAGAATCTCTTTACTACAGTCGTTTTTTCCGGATCATTGAGAGGCTTTAAATTTTGTGTTGCCGATATAGTTGAAGTTATATTCTGAAACTTCAGAATTTTGATGTCCTTTTGTCATTGTGAAAAATTAACAATTAATTATAAGTGTTGCACCTTGGAAGTTTGATCAACTAAAGAAAAAGTGTTTTTGTCACATATATCTGAAATGAAATTATGTATCTGAGAAGTCTCTATTCCTTTAATACAGACAAACCCAGTGATGTACAAGGTTTAACCTTGGTTTTTGGTGCCTAGTGCCATTCTATTTTTCTCGTCTTTTTGTACTTTTGTACATATACTCATTTTATGTATTTTTATACACCATATCCCAGCTGTATTGTATCGAAGGTTTTGTAATTTTTTGCCATATTTGTATTGGATACTGTTCCTGTATTGGATTTGTTTCTGTGAAGTTATTTTGTTGCTGGAATGTGATCGGTCTGGGAATAAACACTCAGTACTGATAGTATGCAAATGAATAAAATGTAAGTTGTTAAGGAAGGTGAGAAACCAAGTTAATGTTAGCGTCACATTGGCTTGTGGTGCAGAAATGGCAGATGACAGAAAACACTCTACTAGAAGAAGATAAATGGTCCACCTTTTTTTATTTAAGGGATAATTTAATCTATAATTGCTATTCCGAATAATCCAGTTTTTATGGATGCTCTTTTTTCCACATGTTTTGCTATTGGTTAATCCTAGCATGCAAAAGTGACTAGACATTGGTTGAGTGATGCTTTGGCTCTCTTATAAAGACAAGCACTGACAAAACTTGATCATATGAGTCTACTGCTAGCGACGTGATTGAAATTAAATAAATAACTAGTGAAAATACTCAAATGTTGACAAAATGTGCCATTTGGTCCTATATAAATGGCAGGCTGTGCTGCTGCACATTTCTCCAATAAAGGGAATTATTTTTTATTTTGTTTGTTTTAGCTTCTCTGCTGATTTAGGAACATCTTGCAATTTGAAATTATAGGAGAAGCAAGGGCATGCTCTGAATTTTATCATCTATATCCATGATTCTTTTCTTTTGGGGAATAGTTATATAGGAGGGGAGATAGTGTAATGTCTCTGATGCAATTCATCCCCCTGGTTCATTCTGAAATTTATCTGTTCTCCTTATGAGTCCATTTTCTTTAGCATGAAGTGTGTACACGTATTACTGGTTTACTCTGAAATTTATCTGTTCTACTTATGAGTTCATTTTCTTTAACATGAAGTGTGTAGACGTGTTGTCTTTGTTCCACCACTTGAGTCCAGTTTGTTACTTTTTGGTACTTTTGGTTCTCAACCAAATGGGAATTGAAGAATTTTGAGTTTCAAAGTATCAATGGATTATTTCTAATGTTCAATATCAATGCACCGTATGCTTTGTTTATCAGTGTTGTTACTGTTCATTATTGTGTAAATGCACTCAGATTTTATTTACAAATGAAATGGGTGAAAAAAAGCATATGGATTATGGCAACTCCCATATAATACATGCACTCCGATCAATGTTTAAACCCTCATGTTTTTTGTTGTCTTGGAGGTTTTAGCTTTAGTCCTTGCTTTAAGGCTTCATGTTTCTCCAGCCTAAACCTTGTCAGTTGACCTATTGTGGTCATCCATGGACATAATCACAGTTTTTCTCTTTTTCTCTTTTGCAGTCCATGAATCTGATCCACAGGATGTCCTCCTCTGTTCATGTGAGCAATTCAGAGCCCATAGGATCATTCTTGAGATATATTATTCGTGAATGGGTTCTGGTCCTTACTATGAGTGTGAGATACAGGATAATTTTTTTTAACTTTAAGTAAGTACATGGTAGTCTAGTGGATCACTGTTAAACATACTTGTAATAGTCATCAAAATATGAAATATTAGAACACCAATAAATTATCTGAATGTGGGACATGAACTTTGCTACCTTTCTAGAACTGTTGCTGACAATCACACTTTGAATACGAGTATGCTCTTATAAAAAATGAGATTCACAAAGAAACATATCTGTAACAAATTTTTTGGAGTATCCTTGCAAAACAAGATGAAATAGAGCACTAACCATGGCAGAAACACAAGAATAAAATCATAAGTTGGATAGTGTAATATATGGAAAATTTGATTTAATTTGGTAAGTTTATATGTTTTATAAATTAGAAGGTTTTCCAATATTACACTAGAAAGAATCTATTGTTTGTGTTGGGACTCAATTTTACAGTTGCCTTTTTGCTCGAGTCCCTCTCTTTTTGTGCTTTAGTCCTATTTTGCCCAAGCTCATAATGGTTATGAGAAATCAATCAGGGGTGGTCTTTGCCAAAATTTCTTAGCACGAATGGATAAAGCATAAAAAATTAAGTTTTGTTGCGTTTTGTTGCCTGATTTTTTTTGAAATGCAGGTTTTGTCCCTTCATTTGTTTTGGTCCATCTGACCTGCAATGTCCCATCTTGTTAAATTTTCTTTCAAATGTGCAGTTTTTATTTTTTTATTTTTTTGCAAAAGTATTAAGTGTTTGAAAATTGATTAATTGTTGGCTTTGCGGAAACCTATCATCCATCCGAACTTCCCTTTTTTTCTCATTTGTCCAGATCACTTGGAATTTTCTGCTTTGCAGGAAAATTCAGCCCATCCGGATTTGTGAGGGTTTTCATGTGAACCGGCTCATCATATCTTAATGGATTTCTCGCATTTTCCACTTGTAGGGCTTTTTATGCAATCACCATTTTTTTTTTGTAATTGATTTAGTAGAGGTTTTGTGGACCGATAAAGCTCATCTTCTTGCAGTCGCCTGTTGACGTCTTCTTTTTCTACAGACATTCCTAAGTGAACTTTTCATTTCAAGTACACTTGTTTGGTTCATTTTATTATCTTTGCACCATTCTTTTGCAAACTTTTTCTTTGCATTTGAATTTCATCTATCTAAATTCTTTCATCCAGTTCATATGACTTCTCCTGCAAACCAATGCCACATCATTTTTCCGCATTCTCATCCCACCTCGCCGATTCTATTTCTTTGTTGATTCTATCTGAACCAGACATGTTAATAAGTGCAGATGCACTTACACTTGAAGTTCCCACAAAAACCTGATAGGGGTAAAATTCCTGTATTTGATTTGGATAGCCTACGAATCTTGTAATGCATTGTTTTGAGTTGCACAGCAATTTGATTGTCTTGATTTTTGCCATTCTAGTCTGCAATTATTTCTTAGATGATTTTCTAAGTGAATTAGAGTACCATTGGTGCTTCTCCCACCAACCAAGAATTTATGACATGATTTCGTGGTGCATCTTTGGCGCTTTAGATGTCTACTCATGGATTTCAAACTCAAGAATTGCCATTATTGCTTGGTGTCTTTGTTTCATCTGCTTGCATTTATGGTGTCGGTCCCTCAACTACCCAAAGTTATTGTTGAACACATCTTTTAATTTGCAACATCCATTTTGGGCGTGATTTGTCCTTTGACGTTGAATTGAAACTGCTATAGTGTGCAGTGATTAGGGTTATACTTGGCTACCATTATATGCATGCTTTTGACCATTTTTGAAAGAGGTGGGTCCATTGTTGGTTCTCAAGATGCCAAAGAAGTTGCAGGACATCCATTAACGCTGTAGTCCAACTTATTAAGAGATTGCAAATTCGCCAAATAGGTGAAAAATAATACTATAATGAGGTTTTGTTGCAAAATGTCTCCATGACACTTTGTATGTATTTAGGAGAATTTCTTAGTTGCAACTTATGATTTTCTCTTGCAACATTTGTTAGTATGAATGCAATATTGAGTTAGATGAATGTGACAACATTCATTAAACATTGCAAGGTTTGTAATGATCTTCCTCGTTTTTATGTATGAATACATGCAACTGTGTTTGGATTACTAAGTATGCATTGTAGCAAGGTTTCATATTAATTGGTGTGTTGGTGTGTGTTAATGCATAGCTGCATGTTCATTTATTCTTGTTTGTTTTCTTCTTCGTGTTGTGACTCTATTGCCCAATAGATAGGCATCTATTTGGAACCACACTCCAATTTTAGACCATCAAATCAAAACATTAATCAATAGTTTAGTAAGTGGGCCTTCCTGTGCACCCATGATTGCTGATATAATAGGGAATCACTTTTCAATGAACATTCAGTAGATACATTTTATGTGGGTCATACTTGCATGATTATATTAGCTATAAAGGGGTTATATGCAACAAGTTGTTCTTGGTCTAGTGATAGTTTTTGGGACCAAGACATCAAGTTGGGTTTGGCTGCCTTTGTCTCATTATTGATAATTTTATGTAAACTTAATATCTGTTAAGGTATACCCTCTTGAGTCTAAGTTGAGCTCAAAGTATAGGAGAACTAACCCACTCTTGTAGAGTTGGCCATCATCTCTCCACAATTTGTTGATGAGCTAAATTGCTAATTTCACTTGCATGATGACAATCATGGCCTTATGAGTGAGATTTTGCTCTAGGAAGTGGAGTAGTGATTTTGAGACCTAATAGAATGGGGCCCTTGTTGGGGACTAATAGCTATTAAAATTGCTTAACTTTATTTGCAGAAGTCAAAATTTGACAAGTGTTGTGCAATTTATTTTGGGTTACTTTAGTAAGATTAACTTCAAAGAAAAAAATTTCTCCCTAAAGAAGTGGTGACTCTATTGTAGAAACCTAGTTTTAGAAATTTTCATTTACCATGGATTAAAAAAAGATAGAGAGATTACTTGCCTGCACAAGGAAATGTTTCAAGTAATGCAAGGAATTAACATGGTAAATGGAAGACAAAAGATGGAAGTAATCTACTTGGACAAAATAATACTGAGGGTAATACCTCAGGGAGAGTTGATGCTTTTGTTGACCTTATAGAATAATACCAATACACTTCTGATTACTTTGCATATCAATTGCTTAGAAGAAGAAAAAATGTTGATGAATATGACTAAGAAAAAACTAGACATTGGATCGAACTGGTAGAGGTGCTCACGAAGTTGATCACCAACAACATTCTCCCACTAGCTCTCAAGGCTCCCAATTTGATTAGACATTTCATGATGTTGACCAACACATTGGAGTCAACATTGGTGAAAGACAAAGACCCTTGGATGAAGAGTTGGATCTATTAGATGAAGATAGAAGAAAAAGACAAGAACTGTTAGCCAAGATAGATCAACTAACATATGTGTGTGCTTTTGCTGCCCAACAGCAAGGTGGAGTACCACAATAACAAAATGTGGGACGAAATGCTGGGGCAATCCTAGGAGGTAAATTCAATTATTTGCTCCAACTAGACAACCACTCGAAGTTGAAAGATATAAATAGTTGAATTTCTTTGGGATTCCAAACTATTCTAACACCATCCCAAGTGATATTAGAGGCAAAGTTTCAAAATTCTTAAGGGAACAATATTGTAACTGGAGAGGAACACTTGAGGCACTTCATCATCAGCATTGATGAGTACAAAATTGAAGATGAAGATATGATGATGGTGTTTGTGCATTCTTTGGAGGAAAGTGCTAGAGAATGGTTTAGCAATCTTCCTGACAAAAGCATTGTTTTTTGGGAAGAGTTAGTTGAGTTAGTTGATATTTTTAGAATGCAATATGGTGATAAAATGATCCCAATTTCGCCATCTATAAGCTCACCACCATCAAGAAGAGCCAAAATGAAACTATTATGGATTTCAACAACAGATTCATCCCCACAATGAGAAAGGTACCTCAACATCTCAAGCCAAATGAATCAATGTGTCTTGTATTGTATTGTGGTGCATTTGATTCAAAAATAGGATATTGCTTAAGGGATAAGAATCTTCAAACCCTTAGAGAGGCATATGCCACTGCTATAAATATTGAAAGCAATATGAGAGCATCTAACAAATCGCTAAAAAGAATTGATGTGAAGTTGACACAACTAAATAGGGTAGTTGCAAATAAACCCCTTTCAATAGAAGATAAACTAGATAAATTGATGGGCGCAATGAATGACCTATCTTACAAAGTCGCAAGAAATTTCAAAGGGTTGCTACCTCAAGGAGCATCCACACACTTTAATGAAGGTTAGAGAATGCACAATAGACCTTATAATATTGATTGGTCTAAAAAACTACAATAGTTCGATGGAAAGCTTGCTCAAAAGCACGTGCACTTCAAGCAATAGGATAAGAACATACATGATCCTTTAACCAAAGAAAACATAAATTATCAAGATGATAATATGTGGCACATGATTATGATTTTCTTCCACATGATCCTCTAAATTGTGTTTTTGTGCTCTCTGTGGAAAAGAATGAGGAGTTTCCAAACGATGGAGGTCCCGAGTACTATGAGGACAACATTGACCAATTGGATGAATTGGTCCATGATTATACAAATGATACATCATGTTGCAATAGTTCCAATAGGCTTTATCAAATTCTCCAAGTTTATTATCAGTCAGGTCTATAATATTAATTTCCTGCTCATGATTTCAAGCATATGATGTCTCTGATGCATCATAGGTATAACAAGAACAAACCTTTAGGTGAAGATATCTGAGCTCTCATTTGTTGGAGATACTTGTAATTGACATGGCCAAAACGCTCATGCCAAATCTCACTCACTGAATTTGCATGTGCTATGAGAGATGAACCAAAACTAGTTGAGCTCTCAAATCCATCAAATCTGTATAGTCATGATGTAGAATCAACACTCCTAGCAGCCATAACAATATTAGGATCATGGAGGTTTCGAATAACCACATCATACGGTGAAAACTCAATTGTCCTACTAGTGCTATAATGACAAATCTGATAAAATGAGAGAAGGTTGGTTGAAATGTTAGGAACAAGTACATCATGAAGACAACCACCTTCCAATTGAATAGAACCTTAACCCAAAATTGAAAGCTGAGTAGAGTCTCCCATTGCAATTTGTGAAGTGCCACAATGTGAAAGAATGGTAACAAAATCCTAGGTATGTGTCATGCGGTGAGAAGCACCAGAATCAAGTATCCAAGTAGATGTTGAAGGTATGACCCATATAGAAAGAGCATGACCTTTCCTTGTATATGTGGAAGAAGATTGAGGAGCTGAAATGTTATGCTTCTACATGGCTTCCTCTAAAGCCTCTAATCTCTTCCAACACCTGGTAATTGGATGTCCTTCCTTGCCATAGAACTACAAGGCTCACCTAATTTCTTCTTCATCTTGGAGGAAGACTCACTAGACTTAGAATATTTATCAAGCTTAGTAGAAGAATGCGATTTCCGATTTGACTTCAATAGTGGCTTGGAGGGATTCTCACTACCTAATGAATTTTTCTTGGGCTTTTGTTTCCCCTTAGATGGTTGGGCTACCAATGCATGATTTTTGGAACTTGTAAGAGCATCTAATTGGACCAACTTTGCATGTTCCCTTGTTAAACACTCACAGAAAACCTCAAAGCTAGACATAGTAAAAGCATCAACCAAAGCATCCATGGTAGGGTAAAATATGGAAGAGAAGACTCCTTGTTAGTTTTGTTCTTCCCACAGCCCTACAAAAGTGATTTGAGGGACTTAAATTTCTGCAAGAAGTCCTCAATGGAAGGAAATGCATCAGGTACAAGTGATGTCAAATTTGCCTCAATTTGTAGAACATGAAACAAATTGATGGTGCCAAAAAGATCATTAAACTTCACCCACATCTACCTAGGAGTGGTGTAAGATTCAATGTGAAACAAAATATTGTCTAAAACATGGAGTGAAATCAGTCCAATAGCCTCATCTGTCTTATTCTTAAGCTAAAATATCCCAAATTGATGTGTCAATTGTGGTTGTACTTCATCCAAGGTGTGCCAGAAGCCCTTAGACATAAGCAATCTGGTCATTTGAGCTTTCCAAACATGGTAATTGTATGGTGTGAGACATTCAATTGAAGAGGTTTTCGCCATGGTATTTTAAGGTTTTAAAATAATGTTTGGGATGTGTTTTCTATTTTTTGATGTCTATTAAAATAAAATGCAAGAATAATACCCCCCACAACAAGAAAAAACAAACCCCAATGTTACTTTGAAAGTAGGAAAGCTTGAAAAAGAAAAAATCACTTCAGATGAATCTCTATGTACCTAGTAATTTTTTTTAGAAAATTGGATTGTAGCCTTGGAAGCACAGAAAAGAAGATCTAACGTCAACCGTCTATAAAAAAAATTAGGGGAAAAATCAAGAAAAATGGACTACAGATCTGGAACGGGCTCGAAACCAACTTCCGACGATATAAATTTTTCGAAAAACAAACATCGTATGCCCAAGTTACACCCAATTTTGTGAAAGTTGCAAAATTTGGGTTGAAATTGCACACAAGGGGCTTAAAATAGTCGGCCCTGGTCACATGTAGGTTTGGTGGCTTGGCGCAGGGGTTTAAACGCTAACCCTTGGTCACCCACGTGACCACAGGGGGCGCTAAACCGGTCACAAGGGCTGGGACACAAGTAAGGGTCACCAATGTGAGCTCGAGCTTCAAAAAGGAGCCTACAAGGGCTCTAACTGGGGGCAGTAGTTTAAATGAGTAGCACACCACTAGGAGGACCACTCCAGGCAACTCACAGACTAAGCACCAATGGTGCCCCCTATTATATGCGTTGAGTTCTTTTATAAAGCGCTTTGGTGCTTATAATATTTTTATATTTTTTGTAAAATTTGATTGTACAAGTTGTACAAGGGACAAATTAGAGCCCCTGCTATTTTTTTTGCCTCTAGAACCCCTAACATGAAAAATAGTTGAATTTTATGTCAAAATTAGTTTCTTCGTCCTCTCGATCTCAATAGTGAGGTTGATTTTGCTTCAGGACGCACCAAAAAATTGTTGATCCCTCAAATTTTGAACAGGAAGCTGCAGATCTGAAGCTCTAATTCCATGTTGAAGTTGGAAAATTAACCTCACAATACCCAAAAATTACTTGCAAGTAAATACTTGTCACAAAAGAGTAGATCTATGGCTAAATAGTGCACACAACCTGAGAATTGTATTGATGCAAAAATAACCTAAATGCATAATTACAATGAGAAATCAATCCTTATGAAAGGAGATAGAAACCCTAGATGAGGATTAAATTAGCATGTAACAAGTGTCACAATCGTATGCAATGAGACAAAAATCTAATTAAATAATTAAAAACAATTACTAAGTTTAGCTTAAGTGAAAAAAGCAAAGGGGACCTAATTAATTAATCAAGATGAATTGATTAATTAGGTGATTAACCCATTAATCTAACAATGTAATTGAAAAGAGTAATTGTATTAGAGGTAACAAAGAAATTTAACCAACCTTTGTTTAAAATAAATCATAAATTTTCATATAGATATCTCATTTAAACTAATTTTACAATCCCAACAAAATAAATAATCAGTGTGCCACATGGGTGACTCAATTGTCCTATGCATTCATTAAAAAAATACTATAATTGTTTAATCCTTCGTAAGTTTCCCAACAAATTAGGTATATGTGCTTGGATGAGTAGAATGATTCAATAGAGGTTGTACAATGATTATTTAACAGGTTGGCATTGTACACTTGATTAGTATGACATGTTTTTATCCTTGTACAACTAAAATCCTTAGTTTTAAAAGAAATTTTTAGTTCTTTATTTTGGTGTTTGTTACACTTGGTTCAATTAGCTTTATGACTAAAAATATTTGAAGACAACATACACTAGTGTGTAAGTCACTTATGTGGATGATGCAGATTATGATTATTTTTTCCCTTTAAAAATTGATGAGTGTGCTAATGATTTATCCTAATTCTTGCATATGAATTAATGACATGTTAGACATCTTAAAAGACCAAGATATAGCAACATATCACACAAGAATATACCAATTAAACTCACAAAAATTAGTGGAAAGTGGCAAGAAAGTTAACTTTTGAATTTTAAATTTGAAGTATTGATGTTCATTCCTAGGTGTTGTGAGATCATTCTTGAGTAGTACATAAATGAGCCTAGGCAGCAGAATGGTAAATCTTGAGGTAGGGAGTGAATGTGATTGAGATAAGTTGAACCAGATTGTAATAAATGAGGGGTGAATGACAAATGTGAAAGAATAAGTATTCATGAAAAGAAATAAGAATAAATAAGAATCAAAATGTGAACAAAAACTAATACAAAAATAGGCATTTATCTATATATAATTACATTAAAGACACTACAACAAAATACACACAAAACTAAATAAAAAATAACTAATTATATCTAATTATATTTGTTATATTTCATAATATTTAATAAAGAATTAATTACATTTACTATCATTCAAAGGAGTTATTGTACTATTACGTTTTATTTTTTCCCACTTTTCTCAATATCATAAGTGTAGAAGCATTAAATCTTTTAATAAATAAATTGGTTTCCATAATAAATTTTGTGGGTTATAGGTTGCTAATAGTTTTTTTTAACCTGAAACCAAAATAAATGAAATTGAAGAATAAAAAGAGAGAAAAATGTTAACCATCCCAGCAAGATAACTCTGTTCACATTTCCATCAGGCTTGACATGGCTGTCATTTTCTATTACATATTTATAGTTGAGAAACCCCATTAGCTCAAATCATGTAAAAGCAAACTAAAGCCATTTAGTTTCAAAGTTTCAAGTTGTGGGGAGGGGACATTCAAAACAGTGGAGGCCATCCAACTCTGGTGCAAATTTTATCCCTCCTCTTGACAAGCTCTGCCCAATTCCATCCTTGCACCCTCTTCTATCACCTTGCCCCTTCTCACCACCTCTAAACTTAATCATCTGCATTAGAACAAAATCACTGTCACCCAACTGCCCATTAAACTGCATCTAAAGGAAAAAGCATGAGATCTGCATAAGATATCTGTTAAAACATCAATATTTCAACACACACTTTGTGACCCAGTATCAGGTGAAGTGTATTAATACAAAATACCCAGTTATAATAACACAGTTTTGTCAATAAATTTTTAGTAAACAGATTCTGAAAGCATAAAATCATATCATCAGGGTGTTCTGATACACATCCTGATCATGGTGTGGCATTGATGTTTTCAAAAATAATATAAAGAAGAAACTATTTTTCTCAACAAATATAGATTATAAAAGTCGTAAATTATAATACAATATCAAAATTTGTATCAGATAACAAAACGATCTTATAGATGATATAAAATTTACCATTAGAAAGAAATCAATACAACAAATAGATGAGAATTGCGGATCATCAAAATTTGTATCCGATAACAAAACGATCTTGTAGATAATATAAAATCTTTCATTAGAAAGAAACCAATACAACAAATAGATGAGAATTGCAGATTACCCCACTGTAAATGAAGGTAGTTGCTGCAGCTGCTGTGGCAGTAACTATGAATCTCATTCCATTTCCACCCATGTTGAACATAGGGAAATACAGCTAATTGCCTTTGCAAGTTTTAAACAGTTAATGACTTTCTGCAAGTGCCAGATTCTCCTTAACAAACAATATGGCACTTGTTCTTTGAGTGCAAGAATTGCTTGTATATTAAGAAACCAAGTTGAGAAAGAAGGGTGTTTTTATAAGGTTGCTTATAGCAAATGTGTTACGGCTCTTCCAATTCCTTCAGAGTTTTATCTTGTGGGGCAAGCAAAGAATTATTATACTTTTCTTTCTTTGGAAGATAAGGTTGTATGAGCTTTTGGGCTACTGTTGTTCTTCACTTCACTTAGCAATGAATTTATATTCTGTCCATTTATTTTCTCATTTGTGTAATTGTGGGACGTTAGACTTAGTTATCCCAATGGATTCTTTTTTTCTTTTTTAAGATGTACAAACCTTGGTTGTTCAAAAAGTAATTCTCTCAACAAAAAGAAATTGTTAAATAATATTGATGAGTTAGTCTTCAATATCAATTTTTTTTTTTTAAATTAAATTTTTTATTTCGATAGTTAGTTAGAATAAATAATTTTTAAAAGTACAAATTATTAAATAAATTTTAGTCATGATTAAATGATTAAATTAGTAATGAAGAATGGTATTATTGGAAAAGAATGCAAATCAAAAAAATCAAAAATTGGTTTTTATATATGTAATGGTGAAAATACGTATCTTATGTGTTTTATCTTTATTTTGGACTCATTTTGATTAGAGTGTCTCCAAGGTATGACTAGTGTATAATTGATGTATTTTTGCATAAGAGAATAAATAAGTTGAATCTAACTTGATTTCATTTTCATTTTTATTATGTTATTTTCTATGTATGTCAGATAGAGGTCTTTATTTCTTATAATAAACTATACTTTTTAAAAAGTAGAAAATGAAATATAACAAAATCTATACTTTTCACACAAAATTTGACAGAAAATTGTAAGAAAAACATATTGATTTCAGATATCCCTCATGAGAGAAATAAATGTCAAACAAGATTTTGAAATTTCACAATGCAAAAAATAGCAAATATACCACAACACTAGATGTACCCTAGAAAGCCCATTTCAAGGGAAAAGTTCAACCTCCAAAAAACCCCACACAAATAAATATATTTTATTAAGAATAAGATTACAATGCACTTGCAAAGTCTCCATATAAGTCATGTGAAGCATCAAGCAACTCAGTTGCACTCCTCCATGCAAACAAGCAAATGAGAATCATGTAGCCACACATCCTAATTTATGCTTCGTGTAATCACATATACAACCTCCAAGAGATAGTGAATCCAACCTCTAACCAACAAGTCAACCTCAACAACTACTCATGTGTGTGTTCTTATAGAACTAGCTTGAACAAAACTACTAAGAGGTGTTACATAAACAATTTGCATCAAAACCATAAGTTCACTAAACCATGAGCCCAAAATTAAATATTTTGTCCTAAGTGATTCCAATATTAAATATTTTTCCAATGTGACACCCATATTAAATATTTATATCAATGCCTCATTAAACATACAAGTGTCCCCAAGAATGCCTAGCCCATGTGGTAAATGCATCTCTAGATGCACCACCATTAAATCTTTATTTTTTTATTATTAACATTATTATTATGCAAGGTGTACAACACACATTCCCCGATAAAATTTCATGTTATGATGATTTTGTTCAATCATGAAAAAATATGATCTAAATTGATAATTTGCATCCAATGAAATCCTTCCACATTTCTTAGAGGGAAAAAGATATGACAGAATCTTTAAGGGGCACACATATACTATTTTGCATAAATTGTTAAATTAGCATGTGTCCCATAAGTGAGACACATCTTTAGACTTCCATCTATAGATGAATATTATTTTCAAACTACATCAATTCTCATTAATAATTCACAGTCATCAATTTTCAGACATGCATCTCTAATATTTGTGAGTAGATGATGAAACTTTTAATGGTCTTCACTTTCACCTTCCTATCATGCAATTATCCATGCACAAACATATAGGTTGATGAGGTATCAAACCATCCTTTAATTAACTTTCTTACTATTATATTATCCTAATGACCTCACATAATGGTCAAAGTCATAGAACACAACCACCTAGTAACCATCAGTTATATGCTATCAAGAAAAAGTCTAAGAAAAACAAGTGGGGATAGAGGAAAATTGCATAGTCCTCACACCACCAAGAGACATAAACTTACAATTAATAGCTAGGACTTTTGGACTAGAATCTTTCTTAACCATAATATCCTCCTCATCTCCCTCAACCACCTAGCAGTCCAAAAATGCAAGAATAGAATCCACTAGCAATGTCACCTTTAGCTTAATAGCAATCTCCTCTGCAACACACTAGAGACAAATTTGATTTGTATTAATTCTATGAAAGTGTTCTAGAAAATAGTCATGATGAGCTACCATCAAGGGAATCACATCACAGGTATTGTCATGAAGAAAATATGAACAAGCAGTCGTCAAGATCACAGAGGCATGAGAGATGGATTGGATGGTGTCAAAAATATTCACATTCCTTGTGTGTACCTAGGATCTAATAGTAGCTTAGCAATCATCGAGCGAATATAAACACCTTGAGGCCCATCTACATTCTTTGCTAGCTCCCAAATTCTCACCATCCACTGCCACAAAATAGGGTTCATGATTTCTTTATCCACAAATCCTATGAAATCCATAATATCCTTCTCGTCACATACATATCATTTATGCAATTTGGGGGCCTCCATTTACCCTTTTCCTTAAGCACCACCTTTCTTTCTACCACCTAGTTGCCTTGATCTCTCCACAAACACCATTACCCAAGCCACCTCCATAACAATCTAGACACACAATGAATGAGAGGCCACCTTATCTATGACATAAATATTAATTACTCCACATATTATTTTGTTGCTCCAAATCATCGTTATCACACACCAAAATTGGAAAAAAATGTATACTTACCACTTGTAGTGTCATAAATTGTCACCCTTGACAATTTCACACTATATTGACACCCTATTTTGCATACACAATTAATTATATTAATAATGTGTTTATTTCGAGGATAGATTGGTAAAATACATTAAAATCCTTGACATCTTGAGGATTTTGGGCCAATATCATTTGGACGAGGGCAAGGGCGCCCTAGTCCTAAAGGTGTCATATTTTAATAATTATCATTTTGAGTGTCAACTTTGAGTATTGTAAAATGACCTTAGGTCGGCCTATATCCAAAAAGATCAATTGGGATGCATATACAAACATGTGACTTATCCTCTGCATGCTAGTTACAACAATCTGTTATGTTTTGTGAACTAACCTCTTATAGTTCTTCAAGGCAATTCAATCATCCATCATCAACTCTTTATGGCAACTTATGATGTGGCATCACTTCGACAGGGGTTTCATACCTAAGGTAACATTATCGATTTTCATTTGTTTATTACATTCATTTAATGTTTACTTTGCCTCTGCTTGACCAAGGGTATGCACTCTTTACCATCATAATTTTCTATTGTGGAGGTAGGAACATCAACATTGGGGTATTATTGAGGCACACTCTTATATAGCACAAAATTTTACCCTCTTTTCATGTGTGCAAGTCAAATCTAAAACTCTTGTCAACAATAGGTTATAGAAAAGTACATAGCATACTTGTACCTTCCAAATCCAAATTCAAGTTTTTAAAATTCAATTCCAAACAAGGGTACCCTCATCCTTGTCCCTCCAATTCAAACTCATAATTCATGTATAGGTGCCCCTCTATCTACCTCTTCCAGATCTTTGTTTGTTCTATAATTTTTTGTTTTCATCTATGTGATAAATTTTTTGTTTTTGAATCTAGGGTTTATGTCAAATAGGTCAATTAAAGCACATATCAAATCTGCCCTCTTTACAAGAAAGGAACCAAACCTAGCAAATTGAATCTCCCTTGAGGTAGTTAGCCAATCATCAAACCCTAGTTGGTTTGTGTTCCAATGTTAAGTCCAAAAGAGAGAAAGTTGGATCTAGGCTAACTTGTTGGATCTAGATCACTTTTCCCACTTAACATTATGGTGAAGCCGACATATCTTACACTTGTATTTTTTCTAATTTACATAGCATAAATTATGTAATTTGATCAAGCATTAAAGGCTATTTGAATATCCTATTTATCATATGCATTTATTTATTTTGAAAATTCAAGAATTTGCGCTCCTTATTCAATAAGAACTTTGATAAATTCAATTTAGATCATATTAGCAAAATATTTGGATTTAATCACATTATGTTGGATCTAACTTTCTTTGTTTAGGGTGTTAGATCTAAAATATTTCATTTTTTTGGAAAATTTTGTATATTTACTTTATAAAAACAAAGAATTTAGAACACCTTGTTCCTTGCAAAAGCATAAACCTAAACACACTCTTCTACCATTTCATCAACATATTTTCCTTGTTAACATTTTTCCCTACCTCTTACCTCTTGGGGCACTCATGTGTGAAGCTAATTTGATCTATCAACTCCTTTGAATTCTTAAAATCCCTCATTCATTCCTTCATGTGTCTTTTATCATCAAATTAGGGCATAGTGATTTCCTGAACTCTATTAGACTTCAAACCTAGATCTTCATAGAAAATAACCTACAAAAATAGTTTTACTTTTGCAAGATCTAAAATTTTAAACCTTTTTACTTCTAGACTAGGGCGCCCTTGCCCCTATCTATCCAATTTTACCTTAGTTTTTAACATAAAATTTTGTTACATAGCCCCTACTCATATTTGGTTCTTGTTTATGATAGTCTGTCTTGAAACTTCCAGATTTTCATGTACATTGCCAATTCAATCCTAATTTACCTAATTCATTACATGACCCTAAAAATTCTTGTTCCTCACACCAAAAGTGCTAAAAATCCTACCCATCTTTCTTGTCTCTTCCTTGGGGACAACATCCAAACAATGGTCTTTCCTAAACTTTTCAGCTTCACAAGATATTTCCTTTCACCACTCCTAAGATGCGTCCTAAAGAAAAACTTATTATCTATCCCCTTCTAATGTCCCAAACTATACAAAACCACTTAATTTGTTGTAGCAAGGTCCTTACTACCACATTGTGCTTGCTCACATTTACAATAATAAACTCACTCTAACTATTGGAGGTCCAAACCAACCTAAACCTCATGGTCACATTCTAAAATTTGTAAAATAACTTACTAAAAATAATAATCTTGATCAAAGTGTGTTGCAGCAACCTAATACAATTGCTCACACATACAATACTCATAATAAAAAACAACCAAAGAAAATAGAAACCACTCTCACTTCCATTCCACTTCCCCAACCTTATCTTCCCCCCATACCTTGTCTTCCTCAACATATGGGAAAAAGAGTATGATCTTTTGAGGAACTTCGTAATACACTAGCTAAGATCTCTCTTTGGGACCATGGGATGCTCCAAGAGGCCTTATAGAAGATAGTGGTTCCACCTTCTGTTAGACTAAATGATGTAGTAGCCTTGTTTGATTGTATGCATGCAACAAACTTGGAAATTAAATTCCCTCAACATGAATTACCTCCTCTTGAAATCCAAAACCAATATGATGCTCCCATGATTTTTTTTGTATTAATGATCATAAAATTAGGTGTACTATATTCAATAATGGATCAGGTCTTAATGTTTGTAGCATTGAAATTTTACATAGGATCAGTGTAGATACATCTCTCATTAAGCCTGATGCTCTCTCTATTAATGGCTTTGATAATGTTGGTAGGCAACCATTGGGTACAATCACACTATCTATTAAGGTAGGACCCGTGATTTTTCCTAGCCTTATCCATGTCATGCCTAATACTCTTTCATACAATCTTCTTCTTGGTATATTGTGGATTCATCCCATGGAGTTTCATCTACTCTTCACCATACAATGAAGTATGGATGTAATAACAAGGTCTATATGATTAAAGCATATGCAAAAAGTTATTTACAAGTTGAAGCCAAACATAACATTTTCAACTCTCTTAGTACTTTGATTCCATCTTCAAAATTTGAACCATTACCTTCCAATGATAACGATACCAATGATAGTACATCACCTATGATTGCACTCTTTGGTTATAATTGGGGTTCGTTATATTTTACACCTTCTTTCATTAGGGAGTATAAAATATCACCATCAAATTCTGAAGAGCCGGAGGTTTTTTTAGTGTCATCCATACAATCTTGTCATTCCTCTTCTCAAACATCTAATATCGACACCACAACTTATTTGAATAATGATAATGATCCATCTTCAAACACATATTTTGGTGATGATTGGGGTTCATTAGATTTTATACCCTCTTTTATCAGATAGTATAAAATATTGCAATCTAAACCTAAATAATATTTGTTTTCATTTGTTCAATCTTCTACATCAACAAAACCACAAAAATCATCGTCCCATGATGGTAATGGGGGCTCTTTATCTTTCATCCCTCGTGTGTTGGAAAACTCTAACAATGATCCCCTCCTCCTGACATTTTAACACCAAAAAAGAATTTGCATTCTTGCAAAATAATCAATTCTTCGAATGACAATATCAATACTCCTCTTTCATTTAGAAAATAATTCTCCTCTTCCATTTGAGTTGGAAAAAAATTATGGGGTCGGATTTAAAATTCTTTCTAAACTTGGATATAATGAAAACATGGAACAAGGAGCTAAGGATCCTAAGAAGCTTAAATCATACCTCAAGCTAAATTAGGTTTAGATTTCCAACCTTCTCCTTCATCTACATTTCATTCTCCATCATATAATGTATTTCTGACCTCATATGGTGAGCAAGAAAACTTTTTTTCACAAGAGAAAGTATTGCTTTCCACTCCTTATCCCCTATCCGAGAAAGAGCATATTTTGTTGAGGCTTCTCAAAGCCCACTGGATTACTCTTCCTCCTCCAACACATAAGAAATTTTATAAACATAATCATTAAAATCATTCCTTTTTTGCTTATCATCAAGTGCATGGCCATTCCACCAATAAAAATTAGGCCTTAAGCAATAAAATACAAAAACTTATTGATTTTGGTGCTATCAATCCTCCACGTGTTGATGCACCTATTTATTCTAAATTATAAGCTCGCCTATATTGTGTTGCTCCTCATTATGTTGCATTTATAACTTTATTTAGCATTGTCATTCATGGTGGTACAATCTTACATGCAGCCATATTTCATTTATGCTAGCAATATGATAGTCTAGTTGTCCTTTCCTATACACTTGGGGGCATGGATAACTAATTTTTGGAGGTGTGCATCCTTCTTGAGGATCCCCTCTTCCCCCTTATTTTCCTTAAAATATTAACATAGAAAGTATGCTAACATTTTAAGGGGGGGCTATCACCCTATCCATTTCATATATATACATGTTGGCATCTTGTGATCTTTGACTTGTTGAAATACTGCCTTGGTGTTGGTGTTTATAATTACCCTGAGGTGTGGTTATCAATTTTTCCTATGTGATGTTAAACATATATGCGCTCCCTGAGGCGTGGTTGTCAATTTTTCCTTTATGACATTAAGCATTTATGCACTCCTTGAGACATGATTATCAAACCATGGTACTAGACATTTATGCATTGTTCATAGACCTAGTATAGTGGAGCTTTCTATCTTGTGAATTTGGGTATTTTACATGGATACCTAGCATAACACATCTTGCTAGCTAGTAGATCCATGTACCCCATTAGCCACCTAACATAACACAACTTGCTAGCCTTGTGTGCTTTATGAGATCCTTATTTATCATATCCATGGTCACCTATCATAACACAACTTGATAGTGTGTATTCCATGGGTGATTTTTAATGTGCATTACCTTTGTTTTTATTGACTATTTTAGAATTCCTTAGTGTGTTTAAGTATTCAAGAGATGACACTTGGTAATTGAGACAACCTTACATACTGAGGTCTCCTTACCTTGCTGACTCGGATTTTTAGTTTTATATAGTGTGTACTAACATTGTTGTTATATTCTTCCTCAACAAAGAAAAATAATACTTGATGGTGATCTTGTTGATGGTTCTAGAATAATTACACATATACCATTTCCCTCTCCATATTTGGTGATAGAACTACAAGTACTATACATGGGCTCAAACTCTTCTTGATCAAACCTTTCGTAATAAACCCTTGGATTTACTTTCTTATCTCATCATTCTCTTTAGGTTTCTAACTACCTTGTTAGGAAAACTACTCCCAAACATTAGATCAAGATGATGATCTATGATTCTTGTTGGTGAGAGTCCATTTGGAACCTCACTCATCATAAGGCATTGGCATTTACCCAAAAATAAATTCACTTATACAAGTATCTCAAGGCCCTTTTTGATACCTTATGATGAGGGCTTGGAAAAAAAAAGCAAGTTTTTCCTTATTATTCTCCATACCACCCAAAAATTCCTTTCCACTTGATTCAAGTACTAGCTCTTCCACTTGTTCTTTCAGAGGGATTATTTCTTGCCCTACCTCCTCAATGAGTAGGTATTGACTCTTCCATCATGTATAACTTTCCTATCATACTACCATGATCTTCCAAGTAATATATGGCTTGCATTCATTGGCATTACATCACACAAAACCTCATCAATAAATGGTTGATATGAAAACTTACAAAGCATCTCACCTTCATTGTCACATGTTGCTTATTTAGCAACCAAGAAAGCCAATAAGGATTGGGATAGGTTGATGTCTTCAACCCCAATTTATCCACCATCTCCTTTGAAACCAAATTGTCAGTTTGTCCTCTATCAATGACTATGTTAAAACACTTACTCTTTGATTTGCAAATTATTTTGAAGAGATTTCTCCTTTGAGAGGGCTATGTGCTTTATTTTAGGGGTTTAAATAACACACTCTTCAATAGGAGAACTTCCTCTTCTTCTAGTTCTTCCATAGGTGGTGCAACTTATTATTCATCAACCTCAACAATATGTACACCCATCTCATTTTCTCCATGACTTTCTACTTGAGCCTATGGGAATTTAAAGGTTCTATGACCACCTTGGCCATGCAAAAAATAATTTCTATCAAACCATCTACCACTTCCCTTATTATATGCACCTCATCCCCTAAATGATGATGTTTCCTTGGTCTCATAGCTAGCAGATTGAGAACTACTACCTTATTGTTTTCTCTTTCCTCTACCAACACCCCCCTTGACCTCTTCCTCTTGAGAAGTCTCATCTACCTCTATTATGTGTCTATATTCTTGTTATCTTTTCATCTTCTTTCAAGGAAAATTATTATGCCTCTATTGTATCTACTCTTATCTTATACATTTCATCTTGAAAATTGAACCTAAACTTGGTCTAATACCTGACCACTTTTTTCTCTATCAATCTTGTGGTGTCTATATCTAGTCACCAACTTGTAGAACTCCTCAATATAATCCCTTACATTCATCAACCTTTATTTTATGTTTTGAAGCTTCTTACATAGGTCCAACTCATGATCTCCTTGTAAAAACTTCAAATTCATACTGTTTGGTTCCATAAAGTGATTCTTACTCCACCAAAGAGTACCCACTCCCTCTATAAATCTCTCCACCAAATGGTTGAATTCCATTTTAAATTAGTCTAAGCTATCTTTACTTTATGAAGATCATGTACATCCTCATAATCAATTTTTTTGTTCAACTCACTAATCTAGTTAATTAGTTCATCTAGATAAAAAAAGCACTAAAAAAACTAGGGACAACAAATTTTTCCCTCTTCTTGTGTTTGCAAGAGCTCATATAAATTTGTCTTCCCCCTCATCAAGATGTTAATCGTGAGCCCTTTCTTCTCTTTCAATTCTCTCTTCTTATCCTCTATTTCAAGGTTCCTTGATCTATCAACTTTCAAGGCTACAAGGCTATTTTGAATATTTTCAAACATTTATTCTACTATGGCCAGTGTTGGACATTGTCCCCCCGGGGGCATTATTTTACCAACAAATCAAATAAACAAAAAACCCCTATCACAAACTAATACAATAATAACACCCAATACACAACACCTTAAAGGACCTAAACCTAGGCTTTGATACCAATTGAATGACAACCTTCCTCTTGAAACAAGACTTCACAATAGTCCTAAAATCATATTGGATCAATTTTCACAACCCCTACACCTAGTTGAAAACTAGGAACCAAAATTGGCAAAAACTAGTCTTTATGGGTAAACCTACTTTAGTTAAATTCCACAACTTTGCTCATTAAACTCACAAAATAGAATTGTAATGGTGAAATGTATAGACCCATGTCATTTCCCATTTAGTTTTTGTGCCTATTTTGTGGTACTATCTTAATATGTGTACATAATGACAAATAACACAATATTTTGTGAACTTGAGCTCAAATCCCCTAGCCTCTTTATCTATTTACACACTCATATCTATAGACATTTAACCTAACTCCATCCACTTACACTTTCTTACACATTTTTCTTTTCCACCTACCAAT
Source organism: Sequoia sempervirens (assembly GCA_007258455.2). Classification (NCBI taxonomy): domain Eukaryota; kingdom Viridiplantae; phylum Streptophyta; class Pinopsida; order Cupressales; family Cupressaceae; genus Sequoia; species Sequoia sempervirens. Next base: position 48,840 of record VDFB02273848.1, read on the forward strand.
CACTTATATCCATGCAACTACCTCCAATTAGTCATTTTCCACACCTAGATCTATCTATTACTTTATCCTAAGACAAGTTTGTAGTCGCGTACTTTTATTTTTCCTATTTGAAATTCAATTTTCAAATTTAGCCAACTAGGACCTTTACCCTTCTACCTTGTACAAACTAACCAACTTTTGTCATGATATATGCTAGTATTTAAATACATTAAATACATTTGTTTGAAGCAATAAGTCAATTCCACATCCTAAAATCCTCAAAAAGCATTCAAAAGATCACATTCTTAGAGAAAACAATAGCAACACACTTCTATTTGATTCAATTATAAAGAATTAAAAATTGTGTATCTCAAGCACTTGGTTCTTGTTTTTTATATAATTCAATTTCAAGGGGTTGATCAAAGTGCAATACTTTCCTAGCGTAGTCATATGAGAACCCTACTAATATATTTATCAATACACCAATGGAAATTTCATTTAAAAAGAAAAGGCAATGCAGAAGAAAATATGCAAAGTTGCAAGAAAAAACCCTATAGATTGTGATGCAAGAGCATCTAGGTTTACAAGAAATATTGTCACCTAAAATATTTTCAATTTTGTTTTTAATTTCAATTCAATTTTGTTGTGTTTTGTTTCCCTTGTGTTGATTTTTTATGGTTTTGCTTAAGGACGAATTCTAAATGCATTTGCAATCTAAAGACAACATTATGAAGAATGACCAAAAGGGTAACTTCAATTTCAATTTGGTGAAGTTTGGAGCAAAATGGCTAAGTTTGGAGGAAATCATAGTTTCAAACCTACTTGGGAACAAATCAGAGGTTTGTCTTTTTCCAAAAATACCAGGAAGCGCCAACAAGTTCATGTCCCTTTGCTTCCCCCTAATAGTTCTTAATGCCTTAGAAACCTCCAATAAAGTGAATAGTTCCTATCAAGGTAGGAACCCTCTACAAAATTGAACAAAGTGATCTGAAGTCTTCTTGAACGAGAATCGAAACATTAAGTATTGTTGATGCCTAAAATTGCTAGACACACAGCCTTATGGGAAACTCAGTTACTTGGGGGACCAATTGCGCTAAACTGAGTGACCTTCGGGTTTTTAAAGAAGTTGGATCCTTTTTTATTTGGGGGGTTGGAAAGGGAAAAGGAAGCAAATATATTAAAATAAGATCTAATTTAAGGCGATGCGCCAAGAGTTAAGTATGGGCATAGGAAATCTTCCTTTCAGATGAGATTTAAGGGCCCGCTCAACAATCTGCATGTCCAAAAATAACAGGAAGCATAGATGAAAATTCTAAGAAGTTAACCAAATGACATAATGTAATCTCCATATACATTTATTGAACAAGAAGAGTTCAAGACGTGATCCGAACAACAAATTTATATTGAAATTGTAGAATTCTAGCAAATAAACTACTTAGTACAACAAACAACACAATATAATGTTTTTATCAATTAATTAAGAATAGAGAGGACAAAACATTTGGCACATTTAGTGAGTCTTAATACAATAAGTAAAATCAATATAAAAGCCTACAATCTTTTCACTTTTTTCTACAATTTTTGAACCCTTTTTCAGAGAGTTGAAGCAATATATATAGATCCTCCACCGCCTGAAAGTCAATAATCAAAAATATTTCCCAAGCATGGGAAATGATGCCCATCGCAATGATTCCCTAAGGTCGTTGCAACAACAAAAAAATTGAAACACGATAATTAGTCACCCTGAACAAAACGCACCTTCCTGCAATGATGAATGTGATCTAAAAGCGAAAGCAACATAGATCTTTATATGATGTGTCATCGGCCCACAGAGTTGGTTAGGACACGTGGCGTAGAGATGGGGCTTCATACTCGTTCATCCCTTCCTTGTGATCAAAATCCCCGCGGAGAAGACACGTGGAGTAGTCTGTGTTTCAAGTGTTGACCGTGGGGTCTGCGAAAAAGGTGCCCACAAAATGATGCAACGTAGCACACGGGCAAAGCTCGGAGGAGAAACAAAGGAGAGAGGACTCTCAAAGGCTCGCGTTGCAGACATGTGGCAAAAGGGTGGGGCTCGAGAGAGAAGTAAGGGAAGAAAACCTTCAAAGGCACACACTGCAAACATGTGGCGCCAACAGACGAAGGTGCTACCATAATGAAGCCCAAAAATATGCAAATATGTGAAGCGTGGGTTGGGAGCTTACAAAACCAACAACACCAACCCGAAGGGAGCTTTAAGGATTTTAATCCACAACTTTTGGTGACTATCAGGGGCATTTCGCATGCAGAATGGGAACCAAAAATTTTTGGTTCAAAGACCAGAGCCTTATCCATTGGGAAATGATTAGGACTTTGAAAGTGAGGTCTATAGAGGCAGCCAGTCAGCCTCAGATGCCATCAATAAGGCACGCAAATTCTCTTGTGCCTCATGCAGATCGATAATTTCTTTGAAGGACAGCTCCATGGAGATCCCAGTCCTGGACTCAAGCTGAAAGAGAAGCCGCGCTATCTAATGGGTGGTGCCTTCTATGTCCGCCGCTATGGGAGGTTGACTAAATGATTGGAAAGCATACTAATCTCGCTGCTTTTCCTTGATCTCTGCTGCAATGTGCTTCGTCGTGGCTACTGAATTGTCAAAGAGAAAGGGGGAGGGAAAGCCCATTTGAGTCAACTTAGAGAATTACATCCACATATTATTCATGGTTTGACTCAGTATTACTAAGCAATTTCTAGCCTGAAGGATGGCTACATGACAATGGATGAATTCCCTCGCCCTTTTGGCAACCAACCTTTGATCATCGATCCTCGCCTTTTCCAAGTCTGCATTTGCCACAGTGTATAATTTTTCCAACAACCCCTCAGCCTCGAGAACCTTTTCAATAATGAACTATGGAACCTGCTCAATCATTCCATGCACCTCCTTGCTTAAATTTGCCACATCCACCATGAATTGGAGTGTCGATTGCAAGGTCAAACAAAAAGACTTAACCTTCTCTCAGTATGAGGCATATAACTATTGAGCTACCAAAAGGAGATCTAATTGAGGAACAAGGGGTTGGGGAGGAAGTTTTTAAACACTTATCTCCAACTCCTTAGATCCAAATATCTTCCATCAACTTGTCAATTCTCCTAGTAGATGCAGTGAGCTGTTCTTTTAGAGTTTCCAACTCTATATTTTTTCTTTTCAATAGCTCCTCAGCCTGACTTCGGATTGAAAATTCGTTTTCTAGAGAGATCTTTACTCCTTGGATCTCCCTTTCAAATTGAGCATGTCGGTCTTGAAGCTCCTTGTCCTTTTGTTGCATTTCCTACTCCAATTGAGCCAACCGGTCTTGGAGCTCTTAGTTTTTCTACTGTAGTTCGGTACCCAGGTTGGGATCCTCGGACTAGAACCTTGCAAGTTCCTCCTTGAGTTGGCCTTTTCCACCCGTGCTTGTTGAGACAAGCGTGTGATTTCAGCATCCTTAGCTTTTTCCTTTTTCTGTAGGGTCTCCACCCTTTCCTTAATGTTATTGAGCTCCTCTTTCTTCTTTTTTAGTTGGCAACTATGCTTCAAAAAGTTTGTAGTCACCACCCACTAAGTCTCCTCCATTAGCTCAACTTTATCTTGTGATTGGGTTGTGTTTAGGTCGATCCCTACAACATAGATCATATAATCCTTAGGTTGCATCTTCCCTTGCGGTTTGGTGATGTTAGGATTCATGGTTGCAAATGTTAACGACCCTTGAACTTCATTAAAGAGGGTCTGCATACAGGGCTCGACAGGCTTCGTTGCATTTTTTTCTTTTCTCTTCTAGGCTCGTATAGCCTGTGTTTCCTTAGTCCTGATATTTTTCCCAATAAATTATGTTGGTGACCTAATTAGTTCGTCGGCGAAAGGTGCACCAGGAGGGAGAGAAAAAGAGAATGAAATTATTGCAGTCTCAAACGATGTTTTCTTTGGGAGAGAGACCGTCAATGAGGAGAAAGTAGGAATATTATGCTAGGGTCTAGTTGGGGAAGTGAGGGAAGGACTCATAGGGAGTGGTGGCGGTAACGTAGACGCAGAGGTTACCATATGTTGAGCAAGCCGAGTTGAAGCTGACGCGACAATAGAAAAAGGATTAGTAATGGCGGGTCCAAACTGGGCTCTATCAAAAGATGGAACAAACCGTGGGGGAGTAAAAGCTATTTGTCCAATTTGGGAGAATTGAGAGAAACCTCTCGCAAGCGTGAAAGCAGAAAAGGAAAGGTTGACACTCGAAGTAATGGGAGACACAGGTGCAACAAGGGTTACTAAAGATTGAGAAGCGAGAAGAGAGGGAGAGAAAGATACTTGAGTTGTAGAGGACTCTGATGATTGGCTCGTTGCAATTGCTTGAGAGCTTTCTCCTGGAGTTGCATTGGTGCACAACCTCTTCTTTTCATTATTGTAGTCACTTCCTCTGGGTCTACCTCCTCATCTCTACTTGCATCAATATCATCATGCCCCCTATTCCAGAGATCATCAAATATGTCATCCATGTTTGGTTCTTGGAACGGGGCATCAAGACACCTGGTCTCTTGACGATAAATCCAGAATTGGGCAATTTTATCATTACTCCACTGGTGTTTCTTAGCCAATTGATTATAAAGGGCGGCTCCAATTTTACACTTGTCACTAGGCCTGGCCAAAGGAAAATAGAAAGATAGCCATAGTGATCTATTATCATCAGTGGGAACGTAGGCCAGGTCTACCAAGAGATTCAGGTCCCCCAACTTTGAACTCCGCCGAGCTTCCCAGTGAGGCCAGGAGCTGAGTCACCTTAACATTGAGCTCTGCTAAGTCATTATCAGGATTATAATCCCATTTGTAACAAATTAATACTAGCCCTATGAGCAAGCTTTGCAACTAGTAGACCATGCATCTGCTTCTTTACCATTGTTACCGTACCGAAGTTTAAGGGGCATTTGAAAAATCCCTTCTTATTTTTTCCCCCGTAAAACTTGACGTCTATAATTGCTAGTTGCCAAAATACCTCAAGGGCCAACACCATGTTTATGACACATACCAGGAGTCGGAATGGTTCCTCGGTAAAACCATGCAGCCTGACAAATAAAAAATATTCCCTAAGGAACCAGTCGCAAGGAGGAACAAAGTCCTGCATCCACCTTACTTGCTCAACAAAGAACTGATAACAGTCATCCTCACCCTCCTTATTAAATTTTTTCAAAATCGGAGTTAGGAAAAACTCAGAAAATGCATAGTAATCATGAGTTACGAAAATTATAGGAGTCCAAGCAGAAACTGGCTTCCTTGCTCCACTTTCATCACAGACAGACAAAACCAAACGGTTTCTAAAGAAATTAGGGTTTTGGTGCATAAACATGTGAGAAAGGAAAGAAGAAAACCTGAACCTATGTTGTGTGTGATATTCCTTGAATTGGTTCAGCATCTCTCGAACAATGATCTTGGCAAAGTCATACCAGAATAAAAAATGTTGTCTTCTTAACTAAAACCCCAAACCCATTTGAAACTCATGCACATCATTATCACTATCCATGCCGTAAACAAAATCCAACATGGAGAAGGCATCCTGCAAGTGCAAGTTGAAAACATTTTTCCCAACCGAAAACTGTGGCAGGCGATTATTGTCCTTAGACCTTTTTGTTTCTTGATTATAAAAACTCAAAGCATGTTTTATGGTCCTCCAGAGATCTTCCAAGCCACTTTCAGTGAATATCTTTGGTGCACCTGTCCCTCTTCCTATAGGGATGCATAGCATATCCCTAATAGCTTCAACGTTGATTACCACCCTTAGGTTTTGGCCTTTTATGGCTCACGTATCTGGATTGAAATTTTAGGCACATTCATGAACCAATTCTAGGCAATGATGCACCAAGGGGACCATACACTATGGGAGACCGCATAACCGTAGCTTGTGCGCCAAAGACTCTTGGCTACTAGTCTTTTTCATCCTCTTGCAGACTGCTTCCCTAAGTCTCTTAGGGTTAGTTTTAAGATCAAGATCATGGATATTGTCCCAATCTTCCATGATTTGGGATTTCCTCCTGTGGTTTGTCTTATCCACAGCCTGCGTGTGAGGCCACTTTGGCTTTCCTGGCATTCCAAGTGAAGCATAAGAGGTGCCATTGAAAACATTCACCATTAGCGCCTCTCGGATGTCATCACATAAGCTTTCAATTGCCTCTGCTTGTGCTTCCATCTCTAGATTCTAGGCCATTTCAAGATTTTGTAGACTTTTGCGAACGCATCTACAATTCTCACTCGGGCTCTTTCACAGTAGACTCTGCACTCAAAGCTCTTCACTATGTTCTTTCACATGCAACTTTAGCCTTTCCTTATTCAAGAGTTGGAAACAATAGTTGTTTCAAGCAATAAATTTGACACGTACTGCAGCTCTTTCATGCATACAAAATGAATTCCCACTCTTGAAAAGACAACAATTCATGATGACAATTAGCCATCACATCTTACAACACCATCTCTTAGGAAATTGAGCCGCAAATTGAAGACATACAAGACCTTTCGCATGCTTTTTCAATTAATAAATTTAGAAGAATGATTAAGCAAGAGGGCGCAATAATTACACAAAAATATTTGAGTTCATCCTTGGAGACTGAAAAGCGTCCACAGCATGACACTTAGCACTTGACTGTGCGGACTATCACTTGCGCCTGCCACTAGTTTTAGTTGATTAATTACCTACTCTTAATTTGCACACAACAATTCATACACAACAAACATAACCTAGTGGAATTTTTGAGTTTGCACCTGGTGGGATTTTTGAGTTTTCTCTTCGATTAGCATCATGCTTATCGCATGCATTGTACCCTGGCTATGTCTATAAATAGACCAAAGGATAGTAGCAGAATTTACACTTGGTAATTGGGATTATAGATAGATGCAATGAATACTCCCATTAGGCTAACCAGCAATAGGTTATAGACAACTTTCCTTGGGGAAATTTCCAATAGGCGTTTGAAGCACATTACCAAGAATAAGTATTCTTTGGCCATAATTGCAATGAAATGGGTACTGGGGAGGGATTGTATAGAGTATGAGGACAAGTATTATGTAAACACTGATATTTGTTCTCATTTTGTTGCATCTTTGCTTGACATTCAAGTACCCAAACAGATGATATTGCGGCTCACCATGGAAATTTTTCCAAAGCACTACCTCAGAGGCCTTGGTGAAGTTGTGACAAATGCAGTATATGGCCTTGGAATTCCAACGACAAGTGATCTCCGCTAACATATTGAAGAGGACACAATTGTACCCTGGGTACCATTTCTTAGTGGATTTCACATCATGACTATTGGAGAACACCGCCAAAGGGTATCGCGTGCCTGCCACTTCTTACTGAGATGCTACAACATAGTGCTTTTCTACAATGTGGAGTGGTATACTGACTTTAGAAATCTAGTTTTTCCTCTTCCACTTGCTATTGTTACTGTCGGAGATCCTGTTACCCCTGTTGTTGTTCCTGTTGTCATCCCTGTTGAACCTACTACTGTTGATGGTGATGTTTCCCCCATTCAAGAATGAACTCTTTTCTCCTCCACTTTTTGTATATATATCGAAAAGCTGCTAATATATATATACTCAGAAAGCATGGCCCAAGAGTCATTTTGAATTGTAATATTGCAAAGTATACATTACCATATAATGAATATACAACTCTTTTTGTCAATTTTTTGTCTTTTTTGCTTTCTCTGCTTCTTGCATCATGGGTTCTATTTAATAAAGACTGGGCTGAACAAAACACACAAAAATAATATTTACATAATTACATATTTACACTGGTAAAATGATTAATAAAGCTAATTAAACAATTTCAAGTGAATTTCATTTATAGGAATCCCTAATGCTTCTTTCTCCATGTTCTCTAATTCAAATGCATTATGTTGCTTGCATTGAATAATTTGAAAAGGACCTTCCCACAAACTATCAAATTTGTTGTGTTGGCCAGGCTTTGCGGCTCTCCCATTGAATTTGAGCACTAAATCCCTGCATTTAAGATCTTAGTCGGAGGATTTCTTGTCAAACCACCTCTTAACCACTTGTTGACGATTAGACACGGTCGTCGGGGTTTTTTCTCTTTTTTTCTTGTACCTCCAACAACTCAGCCAACCAAACCTCCATGGCTCCGTTTTGTTCAACCTCTAGAGACTTGAGCAACTTAGTGTCAGAATTTCCATAGATATAGGCAATAGCACTTCCTTCCTGTATACCAGCTCATACGGTGAAGTCTTTAAGACTTGCTTGAGGGTTATTCAGTCTGCCCAGAGTGTTGTTTTAAGGTTCAGATGCCACTCTCTTTGATGCTCCGACCTGATTCTTTTGATGAGTTAGACTAAATTTTTATTAGTCGACTCGGCCAAACCATTTCCCTGCGAATAATAGTTCAAAGAGGTTTTTAAGAATATGCCATGCTTAAGTGTGAATTGACATACCTTTGAACCTAGGAAGGTTTTCACATTGTCGGAGATGATGGTCTTTGGCGGGCCGAACCTTGCTACCAGTTCCTCAAGGAAATTCACAATCTCTGCCTCAGTCACGTTTTTCAGAGGCATGGACTCAGTCCATCTGGTAAAGTAATCCATGGCTGTTAGGATCCACTTATGTTCGACACTAGAGGTGGGATTAATCATTCTGATAAAATTCAGTCCCCACTACACGAAAAGTTCTTCAACCACTATCGGATTTAGAGGCATTGCTGAGTTTTTCCTCCTTCCTGTGAAGAATTGGAATTCTTTGCAGGTTTGACCAGAGAATGTGAGTTGTTGAATAGTGTAGTCCAAAAATATCCAACACACATAATTTTAATGGCAGTAGTGTTTGCAGAGAAATGTCTACCTGCAGGACTGTTGCAAAATATGTCTAGATTTTTTTGCACCTGCTCTTTAGTGATGCACTGTAGAAGAACACCATTGAAGTTCCTTTTGAAAAGGACCCCTTTAATAAGCACATATCCGATGTTATGTGATCTATAAAATATTTTCTTTTGAGAAGGGAGTTCCGACGGATATTTTCCTATCTGCATAAACCTCATTCCATCTGCCAACCAGTAGCCTTCAGACTCATACTCATTCAGTAGAACTAGCTCGGGTTGTTCTTCCTCAGCAGCCACTTCTTCGTCACGTGCCAGATATTCACACAATCCTCTTACTCGCACGATCTTCGTGGGTCTAACCTCAATGTCATATTCAAGGATCTTAGTAATTCAGTTGGCCCTTTTTTTTGTGATTTCTCCTTCCATGATATACTCACGCACACTGGAATGTGCGACATATACAATCAGCTTGTTGCAAGATATGAGATTTCAAAACTTCTTGAGCCCCATAACAATGACGAACGCTTTTCTTTCAACGAAGTTATAATTCATCTCATAGTCCTTTAAAGTCTGGAAGTGGAAGGCTATCGGATTTCTCCCTTTCCTTCATCATCCTTCTGGATTAAAATAGTAGCGATGTTGGATTTGCTACTGAACACATACATTATGAAGTCCTTTGATAGGTCTGGGTTTACCAGCATAGGAGATGAAGAAATAGCCTCCTTAACCTTCTCAAAGGCTTCTCTGACCTCTTTTGTCCATTTGAACAACTGATCCTTCTTGAGTATCAGGGTGATAGGTCTAATTAAACCTGCAAAATCGTAAATGAATTTGCTTACAAAATTTACCTTTCCCAGAAAGGACTAAACTCCCTTTTTGTTGACTGGTAGGGGAAGTTCCCTAATTTCCTTCACCCACTCCGGATCGATTGCATTTCCATCTTTAGACACTACATGTCCCAATAGTTTTCCTTGTGGAACTCTGAAAACACATTTTTTTGGGTTCAAGGATATCTCGAACTCCTGGCATTTTTTATAAACCATTTCAAGATTATCAAAATGATCATCTGTTGACTTAGAAAATACCGTTAGATCATCCAAGTAGATCAAGATGATCTTATTGATCAATTCTCTAAAGGAAATATCCATTTCTCACTAGAAGGTAGCTCCCGCATTTGAGAGGCCAAAGGGCATTTTTGCATAGGCAAACGTTCCCCACTTGGTAGTGAACGTTGTTTTGTGTCAGTCCTCCTCTTTGACCCATATTTGGTTGTAACCGGAGAAGCCATTCAACAAAGAAAACATTTCTGAGCCGACCATTGTTTGCAAGATAGACTCCATGGAAGGCAAGAAGTAGTGGTCCTTCATGGATGTTCTGTTCAAATCCTGAAAATCAACACACAAGCGGATGTCTCCATTCTTCTTTCGGATAGGAACTAGGTTGGACACCCATGTGTTGTGCTTGATTGAGAAGATGATTCAGGAGTGAATTAGCTTTGTCAACTCTTGCGCCATTAATGCCTCAATCTTTGGGTTTACTGGCCTTTGCTTCTAGCGGACAGGTTTTGCTCCTTCCGTCAGTTATATGTATGCTGGATGACTTTGGAATCATATCCTTTGAGGTCATCATATGACCAGGCTACTACTCCATATTTTTCACAAAAATGTATGAGCCTTTCTTTATCATGTTGTGGGACATCTTTCCCGACCTTAAGTTTCCTTTCATCTCCGACTTGAAGATCTGCATAGTCGCCCTTGTCCGCTACAAACTTCCTTTTGTCATTCCTTGCATCATCACAATCAAATAGATTTTTTAGAGTGACCAGTCCTTTTGGAAGCTTGTTGGACCTCAGCTGAATAATTTTCCCTTCATAAGCTTCTACAATTTTTGGTTGGAGCTGATCAGCGAACTCTCCATAGTGTTGAATGAACGAGGCGATGTGTTCATCACTTTTGAACACTTGCCTGCTCTGGTCATTATCTAGAATTGCAAGTCATACAATCACTCACACAGAGTGTACATTATCAATTAGGTCAAAAACATGGTCAAATTGAGATCCTATTGTTGTCATGTGATCCACAACTGCATTCTACTCTCTGGGGACCGTTTGGATATTGAAGGCTTCAAAGCTTTCAATCAGGGCCCAGACTCTATCTATAAGATCTCATGCAGACATTCTTTGTTGTGGAGACCCCTCAAACTTGATTGACTACTAGCTCGGAGTCTCTGAACACCATTATTTGTTTAACGCCCATCCACTTCGCAAGACTTAGGCCTTGCATGAGGCCTTCATATTCAACTTTGTTATTTGAACAGGAAAATTAAAAGCGAAAAGATCTGAGTGTATTTTCATTGGACGAAGATGTCAAACATATCTAGCCTCCTACACCAACTTTGCATCTTGCTCCATCAAAATGCAACGTCCACAACTCTGAGGCTTGACCACCCTCGGGTTCCTTCATGACCTTCAGAATCATTTGATCCTCATCATAGATGACATAAGTTCCCAATCCGGTGGCATGATAATTGCTGAAAGGATCATTGTCTATAAATTCACTCAAGAGGACCTCTTCTTCATTCGTCTGATCTCCGGTCACCTTCTCATCCTCTAGTAACTCGATACAATACATTTCATCCTTGGTGATAGAGGTATGAGTAGCCTCAAAGTTGATCATGGCTTCATCTGCTACATGTTTCGAATGCAAAGATTCAAACACTATCTTCATTTTAGCTCCATGTTTGGTCCTAATAATCAAGTGTGACCAATCTAAGGAAAGATATCCGCCTATCTTGGAAGTGAACTCTTGGGATAAGCAAAGACCGAACATGGGAGGGACATCAATGATCATGGTATCTTGTGGAATAGTGATACTAGGGCAGGAGAACAGAGTCAAGGGGAGGTTCTTGATGATACCTACAGTTTCAACCTTATTCCCGTCAAGTTGCATAACCCCTCTATTTAAAGGTTCATAGCTAATTCTTAAGGCTTTAGCTATCTGCTTGGGCATGACTGTGGTGTTGACACCAGAGTCAATCATAGAATTGTGCAACAATTTCTTACCCATTATGAGAGTCAAGAAGAAGGGTTTCGGTTTAGGCTTACCTTTACTTTTGGTAGAGGATTCCTCTCCATTGTTTGTGAGGACTTTGGCCAGAGATGGTGAATCGACCACCTTTCCCTTGGATGGTTGCTATGTTGGCTATGTACTTGCATCTTCCAATAGGGCCTTCTGCAACGACTTCTGCTCTAAAATAGCTAAAATATCCCAAAGAGATACATTAGCATAGACTTTCTTCAATTGTTCCACCACATTGAATGGCAGTGGATTCAAAGAATTTTGTTCCTTAGACCTTGTTATAACAATCTCTTTGTGTGGCTAAGATTGTTGTGCAATTGCGGAAGTACTAGGAGCTTAGTCGAAAACACTTTTGGGTTGTTGAACAATTGGTTTTCCTGTGAATCTCCTCTTTGAGCGAGTATTATAATCTGATTGCACTTGTGGAGCCTTTGATGTGGACGCATCATTTGCAAACACCACCTCTTCTTCTTCCATCCATGAGAAGAGCGCATGATCGAGACTAGTTATATCAGTTTCTTGCTCCAGGGACATTCCTTGCATTTGCGTAGTGAGTACCGCATTTTCCATTTGTGGAGAGGCATATACATAACCTTTTGAATCTGACGCAATGCCTTGACTGTGTTGTTTCGCCACTCTTTGTTGTAGATTGCCACATGAAAAATTTCGGGGCATATGTGCTTCGTTGCAAGGGAAGCACCAAGGATTGATGTTATTAGCAAGATTATTTTGCCCCACTACCAGTTCTCTATTCGAACTTGGGTGAACATTTTTTAATGGAGTAAGCACTGACACTATCTAATTATTTGTTTGAACCTGTGGATTCGTGTGTGAGCCTCCTTGGAATTGGTTTTGCTGGTAGGAAGATCTTTCGCCTTGATAATTTTGGTAAGTTGGCTTCGGAGGCATGGACTATTGCCACTTGATACTAGTTATTTCATTTGAGAAGTTTCGCAATAACTCTTTGATGTCGATCATCTCATCTTTTGAAGAGTTAGATGTAGAAGCAACATTTTGTGGCGCGCTCAGATATGCGTACACATAGATTGGGGAGGAGCAGACGCACTAGTAGAAGTTATCTCCTAGGCGGGAATTGACAACTCTACAAATATAGGCATAGCGGGCTGAAGTGGTAACTTTCCAGCATCAATCAAATTATTCTCTGCCTTGACCTCAATGTTATACGAATCCGGCAAGGTGTTCCCACCAAGGGACTGGATCATCACCGAAATGTCAGCGTTGAGAGACTTTAGATAGAGCATGAATGCCAAATCAGTAGGCGAACGGATAGCAGGCTGGATCCTTTGCCAAGTTGTGTGAAACTGGGCATTGAAGTCAGTCATGGCTTCCTGAGGAGCTCGCTTTATGGTTGCCAGCTATTGAAATAGCAAAGACCGATCTCGATTGTTTGAAATCCGCTCTTAAAAAGGCTCCCCAAGTTGATCTCAGGTAATGATGGTATTGGTTGCCAAAGTGTGGTACCAGTCTAGTGCCCTGCCTTTGAAAGAGGCTACAAGCAATCTAAATGCTACATTTTGATCAGTTATACCATGCACCAAACACACGTCTGCCACATCTTGCAGATGATTGAATGGTGTTTTTGAGCCTTCATCGATAAATTTTGATAAAGCTTTTAAAGCAAAGGTTGGGATAGGAGCCCAAACGGCCAGTGCTACTAGTGCTATGAGAGGGCTTCCGGCGTCCCATGCTACAAATTTTTTGTTAGCAATCGGTAACATGGATGGTGGAGAGGTTGGGACGTTTACTAGACGGGTTCTTGTTTGTATTGTTACCAGCGGTGGCACTAGCAGGCCAGGGTTGTTCATTGTCTGGAATCTAGTAATAGGTTTATGGCTCATACACCCACTTTTAATTTAGATACATTCAAACAAGTCCCACCGGGCGTGCCAGAAAAAGAACTCTTGATGCCTAAAATTGCTAGACTCGCAACCTTATGGGAAACTCAATTAATGGAGGACCAATTGCACTAAATTGAGTGACCTCCAAGTTTTTAAAGAAGTCGGATTCTTCCATATTTGGGGGGTTGGAAAAGGAAAAGAGAGTAGATATATTAAAATAAGATATAATCTAAGGCAATGCACCAAGAGTTAAGTATGGGCACGGGAAATCTTCCTTTCGGATGAGATTTAAGGGCTTGTTCAACAATCTGCATGTCCGAAAATAACAAGAAACATAGATGAAAATTCTAAGAAGTTAATCAAATGACATAATGTAATCTCCATTTACATTTACTGAATAAAAAGAGTTCAAGACATGATTTGAACATCAAATTTATATTGAAATTGTAGAAGTCTGGCAAATAAACTACTCAGTACAACAAACCGCAGTATAATGTTTTATCAATTAATTAAGAACAGAGAGGCCGAACAATTTGGCACAGTTTGTAAGTCTTAATACAATAAGTAAAAGCAATACAAAACCCTACAGTCTTCACTTTTTTCTATGATTTTCAAACCATTTTTCAAAGAATCGAGGCAGTATATATAGATCCTCCACCACATGAAAGTCAATAACCGAAAAGATTCCCCAGGCACGGGCAATGATTCCCTAAGGCCGTTGCAACAAAAAGATTCTGAAACACAGTACTTAGTCGCCCTGAACAAAACAAGCCTTTCTGCAATAATGAATGTGATCTGAAAGAAAAAGCAACAGAGATCTTTATATGACATGTGTCGTCTGCCCATAGAGTTGGTTAGGACACGTGGCATAGAGGCGGGGCTTCATACTCATTCATCCCTTCCTTGCGATCAAAATCCCCACGAAGAAGACACGTGGAGTAGTATGTGTTTCAAGTGTTGACTGTGGGGTCTGCCAAAAAGGTGCCCACTGAATGATGCAACGTGGCACACGGGCAGAGCTCAAAGGAGAAACAAAGGAGAGAGGACTCTCAAAGGCCCGCACTACAGACACGTAGCGAAAGGGCAAGGCTCGAGAGAGAAGTACGGGAAGAAAACCTTTAAAGGCACGCATTGTAGACACATGGCACCAGCGAACGAAGGTGCTACCATAATGAAGCCTAAAAATATGCAAATATGTGAAACGCGGGTCGGGAGCTTACAAAACCAACAACACCAACCCGAAGGGAGCTTTAAGAATTTTAATCCACAAGTACTTCTTGGAACATCAAAAAAGTCCAGTGAGTTCCCCGTGCTTCCTTAACCCCTAATAAGTCCTCTACAATGTTTGAATCTTTGAGAAGTAACTCTTTAAACGATGAACAAGTTGTGTCTAATGGGGTGGATATCCCTGACCCTAAAAGATGCTTAATCAAGTAGTTCTTGGGGAACCAAAAATTGCTACATGTCTAGTTTTGATGGAAGATGACAATGTTGATTCAATTTTTGTAACTACAAAGCTAATTGACAATTCATTTTCCTTGATTTGAAAGTATAAAGGGGGCAAATCTTTTCGATTTTGGGAGGTTTGTCAATAGAGAGGGGTAAGTTGGTTGGTTGGTGATGAGAAGGAAGAGTTCCTCTAGTCATGTTTGGAAGGAATCTTTTTAGCCTAGGAGTTGGCTTGAGAATATTTTCTGAAAAAGAAGATAGAAATTAAAGAAGACCATATTGATGTTTTGAATTGCATTGCACTCCTTATCAAATTGAACAATGTACATGAATAAAACATTTAATTTTGTTGTGATTGTTGTTGACCCATCGAATTTCTCGTGGCATCGAATTGTGTGGTTTTCTAAAATTGACCCCATACAAGGCTCTCAATTTTAGACTGCATAAAATTGCCAAGATGAATACAATGCACAAGTGCACAACTACAATCACAAATCTCTCCCTAACGCACAAACTTGTCTTCTAACAAGGTAAAGATCCAAAAGATAATTTCAGGTAATCACACATAACAAAAAGGCATCGTTTCCATGTGTGGCAGCAAACATCATCTAGATCCTTGTTCATTCAACATTACTTCAATTTTTTTAGTGAAGTAGACGCTCCTTGTTTAGTTTCCTAACTTAGCATTCAATTACTTCACATTATCAATATCCCACTTTCACAACGCACCATGCATATATTATTAGGCTGATTCATGATTGTTTATATTCATTGCATTGCATTAACTTGGTTTAACCACTTAAAGAATCTTTATTTTCCTTTTAGAGATAAAATAAGGTAAAGCATGCACTTTCCTCAACAAATAGGCATTCAACATGTTCTCTCTTGCTATTAAATGCTGTTCATCTACCCATTTTAAAGACGCCAGAAACATCCTTAAATCCACACGTAGAAACCAAAAATAATTTCCTCTTTGCTGCCTAAATAATTTAAATAAACGAGAAAGAGATAAGACGTAATGACATTCCAAATTGTTGTTCTTTGCAACATTGCAAGCATTGCAGAAACTGTTAATATTACTCCTTAAATAGTAAGTATTACTTTCAATCATGGTAAGCATAACAATAATTGCTTATGTTACTCTACAAATATCGGCACCTTTTATATGACAGATGAAAAACATCTTGCAATCCTAATAGGGAAATCATATACATTTAAAAAGCATCCCACATCACTCAATTCCAGCCCATTGGTCAACCATACGTAGTTAGTCATCTGTGCTTTTTGCCATCCAAGTTTCAAACTAAATTGTTGGGACTAATCTTTAACTGGGCAAATCATGAACACAAGTGATTCAATTCATCTCAAGAAGCAGTCGAGCCCTACAAACAGTTAAAGCCAATACTCTCACCTCTTTAATTATGACAAGAACGGTTGCCTTCCAATTATCTGTCTCTATACACAAAACAAGAAAGCTTACCTTTCCAACTATCCATAAGCGTAAAAAGCAAATTACTATGCTAGAAGGCTCAACGGGATGATTTAACATGTTACACTACTCTTGAAGATCTCACAATAGAATGGTAACATTAAGCTTCGGAGACCACAAACAGATTGCTCCCCAAAATTGTGTGCAATCAGCAAGCCAACCAGTTCTCCAATGCACAGTTGCTCAGCTTCTTATTTCAAATTATCACAAATTACATCCAACATAAACCAATCGAAAAGCAAACACCATGGAAAATGACAAAAAACATCTGCAAGCATGCCACAGCAGGCATGCAGGTGCAAGCTAACTCTACACCGCCGCTTTAACAATAAAATGCAAGATCAAGAATCAAACACCTGTTAGCCACTACAGATGATTCATACCATCATATTTTACATGCTTAATAATACCAAATTTATTCATGGCCTTTGCTTTACTCAGTTAACTAGCAATAATGCCATGTCAACAATTATACAAACCCACCCAGACATCGTCCCATTCTGTTGTTTCTAGACCTCTTCAAAAACACTTAGATTAGCAGCACATCAAAAAAGACCTCTTCAAAAACACTAAGATTAGCAGCACATCAAAAAATATAATAAATAACAGCCAAACTAGCAGCGTGTGAAACCAAAACAATGTAAGCCCGGCATTCAGCTATTACATGAACATCACAGTATCATTAAAATCACAAGGTAATAAGAGATTGTTCAGAAACCTACATGGCCAATACATTGACTTATCTTGCATGGCAAAGGGAACTTCTCACCTTACCCTTATATTGGTCAACTTTTGCAACCCTCAGCATTTTGCTCTTGGTAAAGAGCCATCAGACTAAACCCTGCTGTATTGTATGTTCAGCATTCATAAGAGACAATGCAAATATCTATTAAAGACCATCATGAACAGAGAATAGTAAAAAAAATTCAACAGGTATGAATTCAAAATCCATAAAATGTAATGCATATGCCTAATAAACCGATCATAGATCAACAAAAACAACAATGTCAAAAATCTGTCACAAAATTAAACATTGTCCGGAACACCCTAAATCTTGCATTTATTTTCTCTATCTTAAGTAGGCTTTTAGATTTTAGATGGAAAGATGTTACACTGGAAACAACTTTCAAAAACACGTGGAGAAGTCCCAATTCACAACAGGCACATTAAAAATGAACTAAAGTAAAATTCATAAATACGACAGAATTTTAGTGCAACAATCCCCACAACATTACCGATTAATCAAATTTCAGTACCTCCTACACAGCATAGGATCTAAAGAACACCAATCCAAGCACACATCCCCAAACAGTTAAAGTTAATTGCAAGCACTCAAGAACAGCCATACAATGAATTTATGGCTTAAACAATCTACTCAATAGAGCCATTTTTTCATTTTTTTTAGAAGACAATTAAATCAGAATGCAAGTCAGATAACTTAGTTATATAACTGGTAAAACAAAAAATTGGATTATCCTTGTGAGTCAGATAACCACTGTAAGTTCAAACAATAATACATGTATGCATAATTTGGGGCAATAATAGGCTACGTCAAGAATTGTTCCATTAATAACTCAACATGATCTCCCTCAGAGAAAAAAACTTACGCCTCATCCTAAAATATAGGAGAATCAAGATACAATCTTCATTTCCCTACCCCATAAACATTCCAGACTCAGATGTCTTGGACAAAATAATAATTAATCCCCTCTAGAAGTTGCTGATCGGCTTCGTCCTGATTTTACCTGTAAAACATCACAGCACCTTAATCATTATTGCCTATGTAGCTAAAAAAGATTTGTACAAAACAGCCAGAACATAGAACCTGACAAATAATCCAATTTACTTGATCTTTAAAAGCAAGTTAATAAAAACATTACAGGAGAACGAGAAAAGGATCGGCTGCGGCTCCCACTGGGGCTATGACTCCTGCTAGGGCTTCTACTCCTGGGACTTTGAGTTCTAGGTTTATATGAAGATGGCTGTCACATGAAGCAAAATCGTTAAATTTTCCTTTCCCAGTATTTTAACAGTAACTTACTCAAAAGCATATATGAAAATTACTCACTGAGTGCTGGGGGGACCTGGACTTGGACCTGGACCTAGACCTGGACCTGGACACTGATCTGCAAACAAGTACACGATACATAAAGAAAGAATTAGCTTTCATACACAAAAATTAACCACAAAATATTAAACAGTAACCTGCATAATGAAGATACAAACATTTTTTTCATTTATAACTTAGCCGTAACTCTAAATCCCATCAGAAAATCCATCTTTTAAATAACATGAAATAATTTTATCTTCTCCAAAGAGAACACACAGCCTAACAATCTTCTGTTATCCACAAACAAATATCTACAACCAAAATGCAAAATAACAGGTTGCATGGGGAACAAATTATTTGACAGATTAAAAGGCACTCCTCAGTTTATTACTACCAAAACAAAGACAATGCTGAAACTTGGCCTTGTTATATGTGTCCTACTCTCATTGAATCCTTACAATGCAACACTTTAATATGTGGCTGCCATTAAAAAGCTGTGAATAGGTATAAAACTTGTAAATGCAATGTTCAACACTGCCCAAAATAAATAAAAAAGGAATTATTAAAGAACTTTCCCCATTTTACAGCTCTTTGGATGTAAAACACTCCCATGTCATTTTTTCTATGCTGCATGCATACATTAAGAATTTGAATTTCCTTTTATAACCAATGTTAATTATAACATCTCCCATGAAATCCCATCTCCTCACCATAATGTTATCAAGATGACAAAAACTTGAATCATCATATAATATCTGCCTGATGTAATCATTAACCTATGATCAGGAAAACTATGTTCTGTTCTTCAAAATCACTGAACTGTTAAGCTCATTAATCTCTTGGCAGGTCGAATGTCATTTTGGTAATGACTCCCACGCACCCTTATTGCTAGTTGTAGTATCTTACCATTGAGTGAGTTTATCAAAGATCTTGCTGGAAAAGGCTCCCATTTGTTACAAAACACAAACAGGAATACACCTAGATTTCCAAGACCAAATCAACATACTTCAATTTGACTGCCAGTGACCATCTTGTTTTACTATTTTCTTGGTTAAGCTGCCCTTGAAACAAATTTGTAATTAGAGAGATGAGTGTGATTTGCCTCCCATCCTTGCTGAAATTGTGTTTTCTTTTGAGTCCAAGAAAATATTTGCAACTTTCTGAACAAGGACTATGTGCACCTTAAAAAGTTAGATGTGCACCAAATTGTAAAATAAATCACCCCTGAAGAACCTACAGATCAAAATGTTATTGAGAGCAATTATTGTGAAATGAGATAATTACATTATCTGTCTTGAAATAAAACTGCAGCATAATAAAATAAATTTATGGCACAAACAAGTAAGACCTCAAAATTGGGAAGAGCAAACATCTAGAAGGAAGAATCAAGATAGATTAAAGAAAAGAATGACTTGCAGCCAACCTCATTAAGCATGTGGTAACTTGAGTCCTATAATTGTTGCGTTGCATGCAAACCAGCCATTCCTGATCGCTATCCTCATAATTCATGGCAAGCCAGCTTTACAGTCCATTCTGTATCACTGTCATTAACTCCTAACAACATTGGAGTTGTCGAATTGTATAAATGATGAAAGCTAATTTTCATTGCATACAACTGCTCAAATGTACACATTACAGAACTCCATACCTCCTTCACACAAAAAAGTGGAACAAAGGTCTTGAACATGTGCATCCTAATCATTCATATATGCAATCCCCACATCTGGATTTGATGCTGCAGATCACTGATATACACGCAGGATGTATTATGAACAGATGCAAGAAATTGCTTGAAATTCTCTCTTATTCTTGGATTTTTCGATTGTATAGCCCCGTGTTTTCTATGAATAAAGCACTCACCAACACAAAAAAATTTAAAGCAGTATTACATAGATAAGAAAGCAGCAAGTCAGGTTGTTATGACTTCAACTCCTCACTTTGTTGTTTCTTAGTTACACCCACAAAAGAACCTTAAAGGAACTGAACCCTACAGGTATCATAATAAACAAAGCCCTATCCCAACAAAACCTACCACTCATGAGTGTTGACCATTTCACTAATGGAAGGTTGTGATGCGTAATAGAAGGCATTTTGTGATTACAAAATCAGCTATAAAATGGAGCAGCCCAGACTAGTTGCAAAAAAATGAGAATGGCAGAGAATTAGCAGATGGCACCCCGAAATCCCGTTAAAAGCATCTATCAACACCAATTATCATAATAAACAAGCCCCAGACAAAAATGACTAGCAACCAATAATGTAATCTTCAACCGTTAACAGATGGGAGGCTGTGAATGTGAAGCATATTATTATTCTTTAACCTTAAGAGAAGAAGCATGGGAATACAGATGCAGCCACAAGTTGTGGGAAATAATATAGAGAACTAAATGGAACTGAGAGAAATACAGTAACAGAGAGCATGGATTAGCATGACACACTATAGATAACCAGAAAAGAGCCTCCTTTAAGGTTTAAACATATATGTAAAAAATCATATAGTTTGCTTACTATACAAATACGCCAAACTGACCCTCGCCCTGTACAGCTAATGTTTACAGGCAATGACTAATATAAACTAGTGTGACAGAATGAAAACACTAGCTTTCACTGTAAGAGTAACATACTGTGACAGATTGAAAACATTTGGCTCTCCATACAAAAATAAGAAAGATCCACCAGTAAACCATCATTTGTCCTTGACCTTTCTACTTCTGGCCATACAATACATAAAACCTATGTTTAGAGTATAGAGGTTTTCTCTGGTCTAAGAAAATGCATCAGATTACTAATGTTTTTGGTTAAGTCTAGACAAAAAATATTCAAGTACAGAGGCTATAGAGATTCCTTCTTGTTCAAGGTCATCTCCATCTTGGCCTAGTGATCGCCTCTATGAGAACTAACATCTCTAATAGATCTTTTTTTCATAGGCCAAAGACTATCATCAGCTCAAAGAACATTGAATTTCTTCAATATATGAAAAAAGAAAAAAGAGGCAAATCTAAAATAAAGATCATCTTCCAAAATTTACAACAGCTAAAACAAAAACAAAAAAACAAATAGCATGATAAAAACAAAAGCATATATCAATCTATATTTTACACAAATAGGGGGAAAAATGAGTTCAAATCTAGAATGCTCGTGTCAAGTGACAGCTGCCTTCTAGCATTGAGCGTAAAGGCAAAGAACTCAAGTGACAGAAGCCTTGTAGCATCCAGCATAAAGGCATAGAGCTTTCAATGAACTGCCACTGCTCTTTCCCTGAAAAACAAGCCTGAAATTGCAAGCATGACAAAAGAAAGCACTTTTATGCAACTTTATTTTGCACTCAATATCATGGTATTTTTAATTTTTAGCTTATGCAGACAAGAAATTTCATAAATGAATATTCAAGTGTTCTCTTTTAACAGTAAACTGAAAAGCCTTAAAATGTAATTATTCCCAGGATTCTTTGTTCTTTTTTTCATAACGTGTCACAAAATACTTGCCAAAACCTCAAGGAATAAATGCTACTAAACTAACTGTTCCCAAAAATAATGCACTGAAAGCATAAACCTCCATGCAATCTATTTTTTAGAGAGATTTCAATGATAATTGATCAATACATTCCACATTAAAAAAAATAGTTTTGGGATATGAATCTTCAAATGGTTGTCAAAATGCAAATAAAGATTCAATCAAGCGCTGATGTCTGCAATTAGCACGACAGAAGCGGGAACTACTGTGGCCAGACATCACCCTTAGAAAGCCTATCTTTTGGTTGAGACCTATAAAGCTAATCTTCAATCGAATAAGAATCATATTAAAAAAAAAGCCTCTTCACACAAATACTAATGGTAAATGAATAATTAAATTACATTCTTCTAAATCCTAAATAACCAGTTCAAATACCAAATAATTCTCATGCTTCAGCTTGTACCATTGCAGTGCTATCTACCATCTTTAATGTTATATTATTATATTTAGCTTATTCAAGTTTGAACTTTATGTTTACTAATATTGTTCACATATATTTCCATTTTGATAATATTAGATTACCAAGCTTGAGGAGCTTGTTTAAAGCCATATAAGGACTTTCTAAGTTTACACATAATATTCTTTATTTGGCTATTCAAATCCTTTTGATTGAGACATATATATTTCTTCTTAAGTTCATCATTTAAGAATGTATTTTTAACATTCATTTGCTATAATTTACCAAGGTAATCATCCATCAGCAAACCAGGTTTGATAGGGTACGACTACAATGTATAGATACGATATATAATATTATAAAATTGCATGAAACATCCTCAACAATAGCCTGCAACTCAAATCATAAATGACCAGACATATCCCTTTATGTATGCATCCCTCTATCCACTATAGATATTGCTACTACCCTCATATAGCCCAGACGCCTAGATAAATATCCATATTCAGATGCAACCTGAGTAAATATACATATTATGATACAGAATCCAGATAAGACAAAATCTTAGTCCGTCCCACAAAACCATAAAACAAGGGCAAACAGAAACAAAACTAAAAATAATAAAAAACCATCTATCATCTGTAGGATACTAATACTCATGTTTTGGAAAGCACTAGATGTTATTATAGCAGCATCACATCCAGGTCTTTGCAAATTGTCATTAACATGGTTAATGCTGTACCTCATACCAGTATGAATATCTGTATCTGATTGATTGGTTAATGCCACCTCCCCTGCAAATCTCTCAGTACTATTTTAAAGTGAAGGAAACATTGTAGGAAAAGAAACAATATTATGATTAAACAAGTAATATTCCATGATCAGTTGGCAGTTTAGTCATTAACATGGCTTGAAAAAAGAGCATATTCCTTATTTCAGGTGTGCTAGGTTTTGTAAAAGTTTATATTTCCTCATAAGTTGTTTCAATCTTTTATAAACCTGCTCCTTCAATTGTTTTGTTTTAAAAACAGCTCATAACAGAAACTCTATCACTCCAGTACTACTAAATTGACAGCTAAGAATTACAAGTATAACATCCACTGCTCTTCTGAGGTAACACAAAACATAAATTGAGATGGTATGATCTAAATTTTAACTCCAAGGTCAGACAAAAATCCAAGAACTCAAGAAAACATGTAAAAAATTCAAAAACGTCTGTCATTTATTAACTGTTAAAATGAATCCTTATACCATAATCTATTGGAAGAAAGTAGCATGGTGCATATCACATAAAAGACAGATTGTAACTCGAAAAACTGAAAAAGAAGAAAACAGCTTCTAGATGCCATTTCAACTTTCAAAAGCTTGAATGCATGTGTTGATGACAACAGGTGGATGTAGCCATCAAAATTTTCCTTTTCATAATCTTTTAATCACTTGATATTACAAATGACTAAATGAATCCTGCACGCAAAGCTATAACCTTGCTGAGCTGGTTCTGGTGTTCGAAGTTATCAAAGTTCATGTGCAAGAAATGCTGACATATGTTAGTGCGGAGTTAAAAATGGGTTAAGGTAATATATATTTGCCTGCAAAAGATAAGGAAGACATTTCTAGGGTATATAACCAAGAATATCAACTCTTTGATGCAGAGGTGTGGACCTGAGGAATGTCAGGGCCTGCAGTACTTTGAGTGACAATCCAATAATTTCTTTGCTTCTGGAAATGATAGTTATTC
>VDFB02273849.1:0-26215 GCA_007258455.2 Sequoia sempervirens
TTATAAAGAGTATGTGGAATAATCAGAACTATGTGCTTTTATTTAAATAAACATATAAATAAATGGTCGTCATTATTAAGATTAGCAATTACATATACATTTTCTTATATTATTTTATTTTATATATTTTACTTTATTTTTCTTTAATGAGACAATATAGAATAAAGAAGAGGGTCATGACAGTCCTCCCTCTCTAAATTTGCTTGTCCTCAAGCAACTTAAGATTGGGATGATCCCTGATCTCAACCCCCTCCCAAGTCCACTGTCATGACCCTCTTCTTTATTCTATATTGTCTCATTAAAGAAAAATAAAGTAAAATATATAAAATAAAATAATATAAGAAAATGTATATGTTATTGTTAATCTTAATAATGACGATCATTTATTTATATGTTTATTTAAATAAAAGCACATAGTTCTGATTATTCCACATACTCTTTATAATAAAAAAGGGGAATAATTAAATAATGATCGATATAATAATAAGAGAAAAGAAGTGTTTAATATTTGAAGGCTTGATTAATATAAGGTATAGTTAAATTGTTTATTTTCCCCGATTCCTATGACCAAGCACTATCGCTGGAAATGGTTTTGCACTCCTGCGTCGTGTTTCTCAGACGCAACCCTTGCTAGCTCTCTAGACGCGACCCCCTGAAGCGATAAGTCTCTTCATAGCGGTGTATGCGTCTCTTTCTGAAGGTCGCGTTGCTAAACGTCCACCTTTAAATATGCTTTGTTGCAAATGAAGGAGGTATCGTGCGGTTAAAGAATAGGACAGCTGGAGCGATGGTATCTGTAGTTCTCACAAAGGAAAATAAATAGAATATTGCCATCTGCGAGTATTCACGAATCTGGTAAGTTCCGATCACGCCCAAGCTGTGTAATTTTTGTTATATAATATCACTAGAAAGTAAATCTAACTCAATACGTAATTGGCACAAATCAAATATATGCTTTGTATTTTCCAATCTAATTACCTTAAGATAAACATAGCACCAATATTATGGGAAATTAGCATTCAACATAGCATTAAAAGATTATATTGTAAGAAGCTAATAATACATACCAAACTATGTTCGTACTCTGCCAAATCACAAGGGAGGAGGTTTGGGCGCCCATGAAGGAGAGCAGGTACTAGGATCTCTTCGAGGTAAGCTACCCACTTGGATGACTGCGGTCTGCCCATGTGGGCTGAGGGGGTCAGTACAACGGTTGTTGTTGACTACCCTTGGGCTGAGAAGAGAGGCGCTAAGGCCCTCCTT
Source organism: Sequoia sempervirens (assembly GCA_007258455.2). Taxonomy (NCBI): domain Eukaryota; kingdom Viridiplantae; phylum Streptophyta; class Pinopsida; order Cupressales; family Cupressaceae; genus Sequoia; species Sequoia sempervirens. The sequence continues at coordinate 1,264 of VDFB02273849.1, forward strand.
GTGCGTGGCTCATTCCTGCCCCTTGAATTGGTTGGGACGAGGGGAGCTAGTTTGAAATATTTGGCATCTGTTATCTAATCAGACAACACTATAGGCTATGGTGTGTTAATTTTCATATATGCTACAATAGTGAAGGCTAAGGAAATGTCCTGTTTTTGCTGCAACATGTTAAATTAGTATTCAGTTTATTCATTGTGCTTATTTTCATGTATATATTGTTATTCTTTAGGTTAATTCTTAAAATTCCATAAAGGGGAACATTACACAATGTGTTGATCAAACCCAATTTTTTCGTTTTTTGAAATGATGACTTTTTCCGGAAACCCTAAAAATAGGGGGCAGCGAGGCAATTTTCTGGAAAATTCTGGCACATGGGTTTTGTTGCCAACGTTGTGCTCAACAAACCCAAATGACTATATCTATGAAAAACTATCGTTTTCTTGGACATGCAAGAGAAAATCTAAGACACGGATAGAAGAAATGTGAGGGTGAGAAGATAGAAGTTATATTCTACCTTTGAAAAATAACACCTTATGCATGCATCCAATCTAATGAAAATCTGACAAGCACGTGCTAAAAAGGTGGAGCCTGGAAAAATATTCCTTTGTGCGATCTGAACCTGGAGTGGCAAAGAACACTGAAAATGGCCTTCGTAGATCCTTCAAAAAGCGTTGGAGAGAGAATAACTGTATTTTTCTTCAACCTGGAAGAAAAAATGGAGAAATGAAGCCTATGCTTGAATAAATATACATTTTGGAGGTGGGAGTGTCAGTTAGGTGCGTCAACCCTAATTGAGGAGTCAATTTCTATGCATGCTTCATTAACCGAATGTTCTCTAATTTTAGGACGCCATATGCAAGAGGAAACATGCAAAAATCACAACTGAAAGTCAACTAGGCCCACTTTGACTTTTGGCGCCCAAGCTTGAGGGATTTAGAAATTTTTTAAAGATTTTCAACTTCCGCTATGACGAACTGCCTCTGTTTGACCCTGAATTATGGATGTCCGGTTGATCCTGAAGCTTAGCTGACAGATTCATCGCGAAGATGGATCAAATCTGAAGAGATGTTGCTGGGAGTTGCAAACTTTAGAAATTAGCTCTAATAGCTTGAAATTTTGGGCATCATTTGCTAAAAGGGTGCTTTTTTCACCAGACTTGGCCATTTTTTGAATTTTTTCAACCTCTTCAATTTGAACCTCTGTGCTTCAATCTATAGCTATCGGTGATTGACGACTCTCGCGAGCATGCCGAAGAATGGAATGGAAAACCAGTTTAATTCTAAAAAGAATGACTGGTATTGCAACGTCTTAAGGTTGATTTAAGAGGCTCAAATTCAAGGGCGCCCATAGCCTATAGGGGAGCAATTGGGTTTCTGAGACACATTTTGCAATTTGTAACCTTTGATGAAACGCTCCAGTTTGACCCTTGTTGTTGGGAGCTGGACTGCTCCGATGTTCGTGCTGATGATCCCATCGCGGAGATGGAACAACTCTGAAGAGATGATCCTAGGAGTTACGAGGTCAAAAGGTTGCATCTGAGGCCCCAGAAAGTTAGGCGCCTTTTCCAAGGAGGGTGCATTTTTCTCAACATAGTCAGATTTTTATGTTTTTCAACCTGCCTTTGTCTTCGGCATTTTACGCTTGATCTTCATTCACGGGCATTTGACAAGTCCCGAGAACTGACTGGTGGATTCATCGCGTAGCTAGAAGGATTCTGAGTAAATCTCTTGAAGAAGACAGCTACTAAAAACCTCATCTGATTGACCAAAAGTCTAGGCACCCCTGACCTGCAGGGGTACATTTGAACTTTTGATTTTCATTTCATCCTCCATTTTACATGCTTGTTGGATCAACTGTTGTTGCTATTTGATATGTCGCGTGGATTGGCGAACGGATTCATTGCGACGCTAGGTTGAATCTGAAGAAATAACCTGGAGATAACAAGCTCAAAAATTGACATCTTACAGGCTTTATTCTTGGGCGCCCCTAGGCTACAGGGGCACAATTTCTGTAAAAGACTGCCATTTTGGATGTTCGTTGACCTTCAACATCTTCTGCCTCTGACATCATTTGTCAGTGTTTGACTACTCGGATGGATTCGCTTGATGATTCGCTGGAAAGCTAGCAGAATTCTGAAGAAGACAATTGATCTTGCAAACACTAACAACTGCATTTGCACTCTCAAATTCAAGGGCACCCCTAGGCTGTAGGGGCGCAATTGGCTCCAAACTTGATGATTTTCTGATGATTTTCGTCTCTTCGCGATCACCATGTGGCTAGGCTGAGTTGACTGCGTTGAAGCATTGTTGCTACTAACGCGAGTACATGATTACATTTACCATTTTTACGTGTACGGACACTGCAAAGTTGACTCGGGTGTTGACTACGAAGGCATCTCCCTTGTAGCAAGGCGTAGCGTTTCTAGACTTAGAATTTTTTTGCATTTTTCACCTTTTAAAAATCCCCTCCATCGCAAAGCATCTTTTTGAGCATCTTTTGCCATAGAATCTTTTGTGATGAGTTTGAGGCTTAGATTTCGACTCCTAGTATTGGCCAACTGCCATTGATGACCTCGGAGGTCTTACTCCTAACTTTTCTCCTGAAAAAGTGAAATAGACCCACCAGAGCTAAACTGACTTTTTCTTGATTCTGACTTGACCAATGTAATCGTGACGTGAAATAAGCCAATCAAAATTATTTTCAGTCAATTCTGGAAAGATCTTATTTTTAGGGTTTTTTCTAAAAATAGGGGCCTGAAAACCCTAATTTTCAAAATTTTAAATTTTGCCAATATCTTCTGGACAATAAACCCACAAAAATCCCATGCTTCGTTTGACCTAAAACTGACTTTTGGTGACAATTTTACAAGATTTAGACCATTTTAATCAAAATGCCTTAATGAAGCAAAAAATTTGTTTTGGGTACAACATAGACATTGTTGCAAGTTTATGTAATTGAATTTTACTAAAAGTTTTAATAAAACTAGACTGTTGTTTTGTGGACGTAACCCACACGGTGAACCACGTTAAAAGAAATTTGTTTTGTGCCTGTGTAATTTTGTTCTCTGTTCTGTCATCTATCCCTACATTATAATTGTTTAAATTTGTTTATTTATTGCTCCAATCTTTCCTGAGATCCCCAATAACCTTGGCCTCCATGTAAAATTTCTTAGACCCACTAGATATTTATGCCAATCTTTTCCAATACCAAGTTGAGAGTGGATAGCACATGGTGTCCAAAAAATATGGTCATATATACCCTTCACTATTGAAGCAACTGCCCTGCAATTTTTTGCATTGTCCATTGTGAATTAGACATTTCCGAGGCCCACCATCTCAATGGCTTGTATGAGATTATTGGAAATGAAGGTTGCATCCTTTAGTTGCTCCTCACAATCAACTTCAAAACATTGTCCCTTTAGGGAACATTGCAATGACATTAATTAGTGGTCTAGTTTTGCAATCCTTCCCTCCATAAAAAATGGACACTCCTATTTTGGGCCATGTATTTTTTATTACACTCAATCATGCCTCTATGGAAGCTTTTTCCTTGGCCAATAAGTTGGTGCTTTTTTTTTCATACCGAAGACTGATGTAATCAATAGGTGCATTGGTAATTGTTGTTACCATATTCTGCCAATATGGCGATCTAACAAAATTGAAAGGAAACCCATTGCTTATGCAATGAGCAATGCTCTCATTTGCAACCTCCCTTGGCTCACTCTTGAAGACCTTTTCCAATGGACCTCTTTTATTTGAAAGAAATGAACTATTTTCTTTTATTCTTGATGGTAGCATAAAAGGATGTGAGCCAACAAGTTTTGCTAAGCCACTAGGAGGTTTTTGCAGTCCTCTATTGGAAAGAGGATGCACTTTTTCCTTTGATCTATTACTTACCATGTCAGCATCCTCTTTTATCCCATTAGTTGTTCCTTTGGCAACCCTTTTTTTATTCAGTCCTAGACAATCTCTTATTCCTAAGTCAATTATAGTGCATAGGTGAGCTTTCATTTGACTATATGAGCTATTATACTCATTCCCACATTAACTACAATGCCAACAATAACCCCTACCACCAAGAAGTTGTTCAATCATGATAATATGTCGTCAAAGAGGTGACACTACATCAAATCTAAATGAGCTCTCTACATGTGGGCCAATTGAGCTAGAACTACCAGGCATTTTGTATGAATAAAAAAAAAAAAAAAAATTATAAATTTAAACCCTACATTGTGTTAACTCATAAAAATAAGAATAAAAAATAAATTATAACCTCTATATTGCATATAACAAGTTTTAAAAAAATAAAAATAAAACTAAACGTCTTTAAAAATTCTTCAAAACTTGAGAAAATTCCAAGATTCAATCACCTTTGATAGATAAATCTTCCTCATGCAGCTCTTTCTCTCTTTTAGGTGTAGGTCTCCTATAGCCTTCACCTTCGAAGAAAATATAGCAACCTTCAAAAATCATCAATGACAACTTGGAGGGAAAAAATATGTTTTACTTCTCTTTGTGAAATGAAACAAAAGATGTGAACAACTCTCACTTTAGGGTGAAATTAGGTTATATTGGTACTTTTTGTTTTAAAAAATGTGTTTTTTCCATGTTTTTTAAAGGTTCCCTATGGGTAGGTCAAGCCTGAGTTCACCCAGAGTTTACCCTAAGCACCCTATGAAGGACCCACAAGGTACTTGGGGTGAACAGGGTGGACTCTAGGCAAACCCCAAGCCGTCCTAGCACCAAACCAGACCCAAACAGCTATGAGGGGCTTCTAAAGAACTTGGTAACATTGAATATCTACAATTGGTTAAGTTATTGCAGTATTTGCACTTCCAATTCTGTATAATTTTATTTTTTTTGCACATATATATACATACAACCATACCAATACCTAGGAGAATTTTTTTTTACCAACATACTTAAATCCAAAACCCATACTTGTTCCCGTACCAAAACCAACAACTTAGCAATAAAGAAACTTCTATGAAATGTCAAAATAGAACCAAAAAACTTCTTGCATTGTGATCGTACCTCTACACACCTAATGAGTGGACAAGAGATAAACCTACAATGTATAAAACTTTCTTCTCTATATCATGTGAGAATTAAGTACAAGATCCATGATCAACAAAAAGGAAAACCCACACATTCAATAGATCATGTTCACACCAAGCACAACACAATATTGATAGATGCCTCTAAGACACCCCAAACACAATATCTTCAATAGAGAATTAGAATAGAATCAATGATATGACAAAACATTTTATAGATATAGGTGGTACAAAGCCCTCTATTTATACATCAATTCCTAATAACATGTAGGGAGTCAATGCTTTGTGGCTTAATATGTCATGTTAATCCCAAAAGTACACAATTATAGTAAGTTAATAGGCACAATAATGTAATGGTGAAATCTTCAATATATTAAAGAAAGAGGCAAACGCTCTTTAAATAGATTTTACAATACAGATGTTTCTAAAAACATAGTTTCTAAAAAGAAACAGAATCGAAGAAAAGAATAGAAAGAATCTAAACTAATCTAATAAATTACAATATTGACCATTAATAATAATCTAAATATTAATTTAATACCCTCCCTTAATGATCAATCTATCAACTACACCAAGATGCCCCCTGAATTTTACAAACTTATCCAAGCTCAGAGACTTGGTGAGAATATCAGCAGTCTGATCCTCAGTTGGAACATACTGCAATACCACTGATCCATCTTCAACAAGTTGGCAAATGAAATGACAATGAAGTTTAACATGCTTGGTCCTTTCATGGAAGACTGGATTTTTGGTAAGTTTCAGCACCCCTTGATTGTCACAATACAAGGGGGAAGGCCCTACTTGAGACATTTGCATGTCAGAAAGCACCCTTTGAAGCCAAACTACCTCACAAGCTGCTTTAATAGTTCCCCGATATTCAACTTCAGTCAAGGAAAGAGCCACTGCTTGCTATTTCTTGCTAGTCCATGTAACTGCACCTGTACCCAAACTGAATACATATCCAAAAGTAACTTCCTATCATCAACAAAACTTGCCCAATCTAAGTCTATAAAGCCAATCAACTTAGGATCTTTGCACCTTCCATACAGAATGCCAAAGTCGGAAGTTCCTTTCACATATCTCAACACACGCTTCGCTGCAACCCAATGTTTAGCTTTAGGGGTTGTCATGAAGCGAGAGATGTAGCTCACCGCAAAACTGATGTCAAGTCTAGTAGCAGTGAGGTAAATGAGGTTGCCTACTAGTTGCCTGAATGCTGATTCATTTTGCACAAGCAAATCTGATTTTGCTGATAGTTTTAGCCCTTTCTCCATAGGTGTAGATGTAGGTTTGCAATCATTCATCCTGAACTTATCAAGCAGAATGCGAGTATACTTGGACTGAGATAAAGATGCTACCAGCTGTCTGCCAAACCTCAACACCGAGACAATAATGAAGAAGTCTCAAATCTGTCATGTCAAATGGTTGATTGAGATTATGTTTGATCTCCTCAATCAGATGTTCTGAGCTGCCAGTAATGATCAAGTCATCAACATAGACAACAAGCAAAAGAATATCATCACCAGACTATTTGACATACAAATTAGAATTAGAAGGGCTCCTCTAAAAAACATGATCAACAAGGTACTTATCAATTTTCATGTACCATGCCCGTGGAGCTTGTTTAAGGCCATAGAGTGCTTTCACTAGTCTACATACCTGGTGTTCTTTACCAACAACCTTGAAACCAGGAGGTTGCATCATGTAGACTTCTTCTTGTACATCACCATTGAGAAATGCACTCTTAACGTCCATTTGATGGACTTTCCATCCAAACTGGGCTACAATAGCGAGGACAAGCCGAATAGTACTCATTTTGGTTGTGGGAGAAAAAGTCTCCTCATAATCAATGCCTTCTACCTGTGAGAACCCTTTGGCTACTAACCAAGCCTTATACTTATCAAGAGTTCCATCATCCTTGTACTTAACTTTATACACCCATCTGCAACCAATGGGCTTCTTCCCAAGTGGAAGATCGGAGAGGACCCAAGTGTGATTCTTTAGGAGGCTATTATGTTCAGCTTCCATAGCCTGTTCCCACTTAGGGATTCCTTTAGCCACTGAATATATTTGAGGCTCAAAGATGCTATGAAGGTTGGCCATAAGAGCAAAATTAACTGTATTAGGTTGCTTGCTCTTTTTTCCGAGCAAATCTACCCTCAATCAATTCATCATCATGGAGATCACTGATGGTTTTAGCATACCATTTAGGCTTGAGAGTAGAAGGACCAATATCTCAAACAGGAGGAACAACATCACCAAGGGTGGCTAGAACAAAATCAGATGGATTAGGATCCAAATTGTCCTGAGGAGGGGCAGGTGGTGGAACTTTATGTTGAGGTGCCTGCACAGCTACAAAATCCCTCCCATTAGGTGGAGCTCGGGGAAGACAAACACTCAAATCATAAGCCTTTAGAGATTGATCCTCAAGCCTCACAGAAGGAGAAGACAGATAGAAGGGCCCACTAGCTTCATCAACCACAACATCACAACTAAAAATGAGACTATTTGTATCTACATCAATCAGCCTATATGCCTTATAATTCTCACTATAACCAATGAACATGAGTTTTTGGCTTTTGGAATCCAATTTAGTGTGCTTGGCATCTGGAATCCACACATGAGCAGTAGAGCCAAAAACTTTTAGGTGGCTGATCTTAGGCTTGCATCTAGACCAGGCTTCTTCAAGAGTCATCTTCTTAATGGCATAAGTAGGAGACCGGTTCAGAAGATAGATTGTAGTGTAAATTGCTTCAGCCCAGAATTTCTTAGGGACATTTCTATGCTCCAGCATAGAACGAACCATTTTAGTAATGGTGCGATTGCGACACTCAACGACACCATTCTGCTGAGGGGTGTAGGGTGTGGTAAGTTGGCGCTTAATGCCATGTGTAGCACAAAAACTAGAGAAGTTAGAAGAACAAAACTCCTCCCCCATTACCAAACCTAAGAGTGACTATCTGAGAGCCTAACTCTTTCTCAATTAAGGCTTTAAACTACTAAAATCTACCAAACACCTCTGATTTGTTTTTAAGAAAATACACCCACATTCTTCTACTAAAATCATCAACAAATAACAAAAAATACCTACAACCAATAATTGAAGAAGTGTTCATTGGTCCACATACATCAGTGTGAACCAACTGTAATACCTTGGTAACTCTCCATGAGTCACCATCTGAGAATGGAGTCTGATGCTGCTTTCCAGCCTGACAAACTTTGCATACTCCATGATTCTGAGTCTGAATCGCAGGTAGACCAACAACCACATCATCTCAAGATAGCTGAGAGAGATATTGCATATTCAGGTGCCCATAACGTTGATGCCAAAGGTTGCTGATGGAAGTGCTCCTGGCTGCCATAGTGTGCTCTTGAGAATCTCCAGAATCAACAAGTCTCTATAGACCATGATCCTCAAGTCCCTGAACAACTATAGTGTGAGTCTCTCTATCAACAATGTTGCAAGTATGCATGCTGAAAACAATACCTAGCTGAGGAGAGTGAGTCATGATCTCCATGCCAGGTACAAAGTATACATTGAGAAATATTAAATTTCTCCCTCCAAAATGAATCTACATGTTGCCCTTTCCGACAATAGTATACTCTTCGCCTCCTCTAAAGATAACAGAATCTTTGAATGGCGTGTACTCAATGAACCAATCTTGACGATGAGTGAAATGTCGAGATGCACCTGAATCAATATACTAGGTAGAGGATTTAACAAGATCTGTAGGACTCTTGGCCATAAAGGCATACAAAGCAGACTCCTACTCAGTGTGCTCTGCAACATGGTCTTTAGATTTAGACTCTCCTTGCTTGTTTTGTTCAAAAGCCAAGCATTTTCGGCAATCTTTTTTTCATGTGACCATACTTGTGGCAATAGTTGCACTGAACATTATTCTTCTTGTAAGAATCATGGGATTGGTCTGCTGAGAGGGTTGATTCTTTCCCTTGTTCTTCTGAAATGTCTTGGCAGAAAATGCTTGTACTGTGGAGGATGAACTAGCACCGCTACCAAACTGTTGTTTCCAACGATCCTGCTACAGAAGTTTGGTGCAAAGCTCTGGAAACTTCAAGTCAACATCAGTTGAGGTAATGTTGAGCATCTCAATAAAGTGCTCATAAGACTTTGGTAGGCTCTTCAGAGTGATAACTACCATATCTTCCTCCATCTTCCGATCAATAGCCTCTAGCTGATCAAGAATCTCTTTGATTTTCGTTAAGTGCGCCTGCAGAGTTGTCTTCTCACCCATCATGATGGAAAACATGTTTTTCAAAAAGAACGCACGACTCTTGTCAGATGTTTCATGAAGATCTTTCAGAAGATCCCAAATTTCTTTAGCTAATTTGCCAGACGGTACCTGAGGCAGCTGGTCATCAATGACAGTTTAATAAGCATCATGGCTTCCCGATTTTTCTCATCAAAATTTTCTTGATCTTTATCTGTCATAGTAGGTCGTGTCTTGTTGCCCAAAATAATATGGTCAACGCACCGATACTCAAAAATGGTCATCATTTGCTGCTTCCAGGTGTTGTAGTTATGACCATTGAATTTTTTACTGCCCTCCAGCATAATATGAGACAAGAGGCCATTTTTCACAGACAAATTCTGACAGAAAAGAGATACACAGCCTCAAATTCATAAATCTGACATAATAGAAGGTTTGAAACCCTGGGTCTTTGAACAAATCCAGCACAAGAAATGACACGCTTAGAGACGACAGAGAACACGTGGATTTGGGAGCAAATCTCACCAAATCCAGACACACCTTCACGCACAGGTAAGCACAAACACGTGCACAAAAAAGAAACCTCATAGGTCGCGGCCAGGAGACTAACAGCCAGGTCACAAAACGCGGCTAGGAGACGGACACGTGCAAGGAGAGGAAAATCCGACGCCCAATAAAAAATTGTCCAGAATGGAGATCACATGCGCAATAAATGCACAAAAATCCGCGCCAGAAAAAAAAATCATGTGCAGGTAGAGAAAACGTGGGCACAGAAAATGGCTCCAAAAAACGTGATCAAGTTTCAAATTCAACAAAATGAGGGCGCAATTTTTAGCAAGACGTGTTCCCAAAGAAGAAACACAATTTCACCAGCAAATGCAATATTCTTCAGAAAAGTGGCCAGAAAAAATGGAGTATAAAAGTCGTGCGTGTACAGAAGAAGGAAAAAACACGTGGAAATCTGAAAAAAATGGCCACAATTTTTATAAAACACAGCACATGCCAAAAAATTGTGCTCAGATACTGCAAAAACAAAACCCTTCAGGCGCGATTTCAAACCCGCAATTCTTTTCAGAAGAAACTCGTACGGATTTCAAAAGGTTTCTAGAAAATAATACTTTTCCCACTCTGATACCATGTAATGGTGAAATCTTCAATATATTAAAGAAAGAGGCAAATGCTCTTTAAATAGATTTTACAATACAGATGTTTCTAAAAAGAAACAAAATCGAAGAAAAGAATAGAAAGAATCTAAACTAATTTAATAAATTACAATATTGACCATTAATAATAATCTAAATATTAATTTAATAAGACAAATTTTGCAAACTTAATAAAGGTTTGCATCAAGATTCTTTATCTTTTGCTATAGTTCCTACATAACTTTTACAAATTTTTCAAGTTAATCTCTTGAATGCTAACTAGATTTTAACAAACCACATCCTTTAAGTGACTGAGTTCCACTTTCCCATCAATGAACTTAAATCTAGAAATCCTAGAAGGCATAAATGAGATGGCCAAATATTATAATAGACTAAAATGATGAGTGCAAATACATTTCTAAACGCAAATTATCGAACTTTTAGAAAACTTTTAGAAACAATCTATAAAGTCAAGAATGGACATGTACTAGTTTTACTTGCATAATAAAGAAAACTATCAACAAAATAATAACCTTCAATTAAAAAAACAATGTTAATAATAAGGCACCTTAAAAAAGCAAGGTGCCTTGTTTACGAAATAAGCTCCACTCTTCAACACTAACTAGATTTTAACAAATTGTGTCCTATAAGTGCACTTTTATTGTGATGCTAATTCTATATTACCATCAATGAATTTGAATCTAGAAATTCTATGAGGAAAAAATGAGATGGCTAAGTATTAAAATAAAATAGAATAAAAATTGCAGACATTTCTAAATGCATATTATAGAACTTTTTAAAATCTTTTGGAAAAAGTCTATAAAGTCAAAAATAGACATGCATTAGCTTTAATTCCCTAACATAATAAAGAAAATTATCAACAAAATAATAAATTTTAAATTCAAAAAAAGCTTTTTAATACTAAGGCAACATAAAAGAGAAAGGTGACTTATAGGAAACAAAATTCACCTGTTTCCTCCATTTAGACAATGACACCTTTAGTGAAGAAACAAAATCATCAACATCAAAAGGTAAATTGTTTGGATCAACAATTACACCATCATATTCATCGGCATGTGCTAGAAGAATTCCCTCCTCTTGTTGAAAAGGTTCTCTTAGAACCTCTTCACTCTTTCCATCCTCCATTAGAGATTCATCCTTGGGTGGTAAGGGAAATGGGGCTAGAGGTTGCTTCTTTGAGTATGACATTCGGTACTTCTTGGTACAAGGTTGAACAATTCTGAAGATACCACTTGTAGTGTATCCTAGATTCAAAACAATGTGATTAGCTTAGAATGGTTTATAGACAATTATACTTAAAAACTGTTTTATGCAGATTGTATACTTTTTCTTAGAATAAAATGTAAAAATAATTTCTAGTACCTTCTGAACTACATATGTCCAATCAGGTAAAATAGTATTTGCTAGTGTTGTTTTAATTGTTTAGGATAACGATACAATTTAGAAAGAAGAGATAAGTTGATTACACTACTGATACAAAAGCATTATACAATTTTGAACTTTGATAAGGTACTTCTTGTAAAATCTGCATTGAATGATTTTTATTTTTTTTCAGATTGCCTCAAATCATACTGATCAGAAGACAAAAATATACACAATAATGAAAAAAAAATCCTATAATTATCATCTTATCAGTAGAATGTTGACAACAGTTGGCACAATGAAATCCATGAATGAACTATATGGCATAATAACGAAAGAATGACTTAAAAGATTGTTTCTCTATTCTATTACATCAAATATCATTTAGTGTATTAAAATACATAACAAAAAGAACCTAAGTTTTCCTTAAACAAGAACAACAAAAAGGTTTCCTAATTGGTTGTTTGAGATTATGAAATTTAGACTCTTAGATGCTCAATTTAGAGCTATAGATGTTTCTCTTATACAAAAGTATTAGGTAGTTAAGGCAAAACAAACCATTTATTTTTCAATGAGATTTTGAGAAAAATCATGTTAGAAATGGTTCCCAGTGAAGTAAGTTGGCATAACTTTTTAAATCTTTATTTTGGGTTTTACACTAGTTGAAATTTGCTCTTCCCTCAAATAGGATTAGATAGCATTTTAATCTAAACCAAGCACTTTAAAGGAAATGTGAGATTGGATAGATAAGGAAATCTCAAAGACATGAATTTATAAATCAACCATTTTGACATTGTGTGCCTCCTTAACCTTCCACCTCACTCCCTCTCCCCTATCCCCATATGCACACACAAGGTTCCAAGGTGTGGGTATATTGCAGGCACACCTAAAGAAAAAAAAAAAATTGTACTGAACTTCAAGAAGGTGCATGCACCTCCATGACAATGAATTGTTTGTCAAGATTTACATTTGAGCAAGGGAATGCGAGAAGCAAATGATCTCTATTGTCAATATTTTTAAAACAAGCAATGGATTCTGAAAAATGTAGCGTTCAGATGAGGAAAGTGTTTTGACTATAGATAATTAGATAAGACTTAAATTTCATCCATGTGTGACATCGTATCAAATTCTAGGGTTGTTACTCCAAAAGAATAAAACAAATGGATTTTAGTATATATTCAAACTAATATGAACGAAACCCTCTAATAAAATGGCATTGATGACTCATAAATCAGAAAAAACAAGTACCATAAGGCGTTATAGAAGAGGAAAATTTAGCATATCCTTTTCTTCCCTCCTCTTTAAACAAGTAATCAGAAATAAGCGAGCAATCAATTTATAATGCATACAAAGTAATCACAATAAATGATGATTCAAAAACTTCACGAGAGCTTAAATTGTATGAACTTAACCCTGATACAATCATAACTGTGAATAAGATAGTATAATAATAATGTAAGAGAGAAACAAAAAAACTTACAATCCGCTAAACACTGTGAGATATGAAGGATACAAAGCACAATTTTAGACAAGGAGAGATTGGCTTTTAGAAATAATATGAGGCATCGAACAACTACTAAAAGAAGTAAAGAGAATGTGCTTGGTCTAGTGAGAAAGAAGAGATGTTTCCATCACCTATCATGAACTAGGTGTCCCAAGTATGGTTGCATCCCACTTTTCAAATGACCAACAGAGTTGGTGATGATCGTGCTACTCATAAAGATGACTTTGACAAGGAGACCAAAGTGGACTTCAAGGTCAACACCAAGAAAATAGATAAAGATTAAGTGACTAGGGAGTACGACACATCTAGCAATGTTGAAAATGTTATGAGTGAAATTGAAGCAAGAGTTCCTAGTTTACTACCAAAGGAGGATTGCTATTGAAGGTGGGTGGTGGATACACAAGTAGTCATTTTTGAATAATCAAAGGACAAAGTTTCTATCATGCCCCCCCTCCCCCTGCCGCAAATTAAAAAGGATACCGAACCTCGACCGTCACTTCAACTATGGAAGGAAATTAACATAATGCAAATCATAAGTCATAAGGCATCCAAGAAGAGACGTGATCATGAAGGGATGTGATTAGGAAAAGAGGCAATTACTTATGACGTCCGCCCAAACCAAAAGACACATCCCTTCCCCAAATAATAATCAAGACAATAACAAGGGAGGGCGCACAATTGGAGGAAGATCTATGATCACCCCAAGATTAATATTAATTACATTAATTATTCCTATTTGCAGTTTAAAAGTCATTAACAAAGAATCATGTCCCTTGGCCAATAGATACATTGAAAGGTTATGCCCCTCAGCCCAAGGGAGGTATAAAAAGGATGAAAATATCAAGGCAAACAGCATCACGGATCAAGGTAGAAACGTAGAGACCAAGAACAAGGAATCAGATCTGTTCATCACACCAGAGTTCTATTACCAGATATAAGCATATATTCAGGTGCATTTCTGCCAATCATTGTTTACATGTGTATGCATTTCGCCATGAATAATTAAATATGTTTCATGTATAATTTCTAATGATAAATATGCATGAGTGTCTGAAACCCACCTTGTGGGAAGGGCCTGCGGTGAAGTGGTAAGCACCTAAAAGAGCCCACCTATGACCTCCGCCCACTCCCACTATGAGGATGGGCCTGTAGTGAAGTGGTAAGTGCCAAAAGAGCCCGCTTGCGACCTTTGCCCAATCCCACAAGTTGGCAAGTGTCTTCAGGTGGTTGGGACACTGATGGGGAAAGCAGATACAAGTCACCAAGGGGGGGGGTGGGCGAGCTGTGGTATACATCCTCTTAGGCTTGGTATATGGCTTTGGGTGGACCCATCATGTCCCTTTTCCCAAAATTCTAATATGTTTACATTGTTGATAATCTATGGATGTGATGTAATTATCTAACTCTCATAAGCATATATATATATATATATATACATACATACATATTTGCATATGTTGTTCATGTGGTGATTGCAGGATCCAAACCCAAGATTGCATCATTAAAGAGATATTTATTTGGTAAGATGAAACCCTAACCCTAGTTTGTTGCAATTTGTGATCAATCGGAAAATTCTAAAGCAAATTAGGAGAGGGACATTACAAGAGGTATCAGAGCATCTTTCCTGCCATCTTGTGAAAGATAGTTGAAGCAAAATAGCCGAAGGGCTCAAAGAGCTTTAGAAAGGAAAAGAAGGAAGCTTACAACAAGCAACACCATGAGCGATGAAATGAGAACCTTCATGGAACAAAACGAGAGGAATGAAAGAACCACCCAGCTTCTCCTCAAGGCCATTCAAAATATGAGCAGCAATAATGGAAGGGAAACCAACTCTAATCACTCCGATAACAATAACCCCATCTTCCCAAAAGTACCCAACTCTAGACCAACAAGACCTCCCTTCCTACCTAGGGAAGAACACGTGGAAGAGGGAGAAGCAAATGAACCACCCATGGATAATGTGGATGGAATTGTGGAAGCATACAATAGACTTGACCCCGAATTTAGGAGGAATGTCTCCCTCAAAGACTATTGTGATGCCAAAATGAGAGCCGCCCCTAGGAAGGAAAGAAAAAGGCAACATGACAAAGACCTAAAGTAAAGGATGAGCAAGATAACCCTTCCTAGTTTTGATGGAGCAGGAAAAATCACGACACATTCATGGGTCCAAAAATTGGACACTTATCTACCACTAAGCCCCATGACGAAGGAAAATTCCATTAAGTTTGTCGTACTCCATTTAACAGGAATGGCCCACGAGTGGTGGCACCATGGCCTTATTACCCAAGGCCACCAACACATAAGCACTTATGATGAGTTCACCCAAAGACTTATCAAAAGATTTGACCAAAAATACCCCGAATGGTACTTTAAAGAACTGACATAGCTAAAACAACATGGAACGGTAGAAGACTATGCTACTAAATTCCAAAAATTGGCCATCATGGTACCTGAGATCTCTCAAGGGAGACTCGCCTACTTATTTGAGGAAGGATTGAAAGAATCAATAAGGAGCATAGTAAGTGCCCTAGAACCAACCAGCCTAGAAGAATCAATTCAAAAGGCAATGAAATTTGAGAATAACCCATCAAAAGACAAGTCCAAGAGCTTTAACACACATTACAAGTACCCTCATAAAGATGAAAGGCATAAGAAGGAACAACGAGAAAAATCCTACTTTCATTGTAATGGGAAATGGGAACGTGGTCATGTGTGTCAATCACTAGACGACCTAAAAAGGAGGAGTTTGTGCTTTAAGTGCCAAGAACCATGTGAACGTGGCCATAAATGTGGAAGGAGGGGTCGCGCCCACAAGATAGAAGCAACCCCCAAAAGGGAAGTCAAAGAGAATCCTAGCAAGAAAGCAAGGTACGAAGATGAAGAGCACATGACTTTCGCCACCATCTCTCAAACCTCCAAGCATCGCCCATTCTGAATTAAAAGCACACTCATAGGGAAGAGGGTTATCACTCTCGTGGATAGTGAGGCATCCCACAATTTCATTGATGAGAGACTAGTTGCAAAAATGAAGTTGGGAACCATGAACTTTAAGGGATTTATAGCGGCCACTGCTACGGGAGCTTGGGTTGAACGTACTAAAATAGTACCCTAACTAGAAATGACCTTAGGGAAACACCCAATTAAAGAAGATTTATATGTGGTACCTGTTGTGACCTTTTTCACACATCGCCCCATTGCAAATGGGGACCCCCCTAATTTTTGCTTTGTCTTGAACTTTTGGCTTGATTTTAGTTTGTTTTTGTCGTTGTCTCTCTTTTCTGCTGTCTGCCTTTCAAGGGATGTCTCTGCCATTGAGCTTAAACGTAAAATTTGGCCAAGTCTGAAAATTAGGGTTTTGAGTCTTCTGGTCAATTTGAGGTCAAACAAGGTAAATACATTGAAAACAAAGCTTAACATTGATGTCAGCATGCTTCCAGCAGGCTTCCACTAAAATTTCATTAGATTCCGGCTACTTACTATTTTTAGTAAGTGTGTAGTTACAGGCAATCTTTCAGCATTTCTAGAGTTTTTAACAGTCACACTACATTCAGAACACATCAAGTTGCTCGTGTGCAAAATTTGAGCTGAAACAAACGACTTTCTATTTTTAGCAGTTCAACTTCCAGAGCAGATTTCAGGGCTTAGATGCAGAGTTTTTCAATGCATGTCTAGAGATTCCTTCTGGGTTTTCAGAGACCTTCGCGATGATATAACATGCAAAGCGAGACGACAACTTTCAGAGTTCAGCCTTCAGAGGCTATTTTTAGGGTTTGCATGTCAGGGTTTTCTTTGCATGTCTGCATATTCCTTATGGGTTTTTCGAGAGCTTCGCAGTGATATGACATGCAAGCGGAGATGATCACTTATTAAGGAACTTACTATTTTTAGCAGATGCATCCCGGCAGCCGCCTCCCAACACTTCAGAATCATGAGCTGATCGCAATACAGCAGAAATGAGAACAAACAGAGATCATTTGATATGCATGCAAAACGAATTAGGGTTTCCAGCTTCGGGACCTGAAAAGAGGGGTAAAAAGTCAGAATTTTCGAAAACCGGTGTAAACCACCGCAATCAGCGTCTCTCAAGCTATCTGCTGGTAAAATTTGAGGGCAAACAGAGCACTTACTATTTATAGTAAGTCATTTCAGAAACAGGCTAAACATAGAAAATCAGTAGCATGCGCCAACATCAACGGGCAGGTCACGTGGTGAGGAGCATGTCATTCAAATTTCAAATCAAACGGAGTTGTGGAGATATCAGAAACGAGCAGTTACTATTTATAGTAAATCACCTCCAAAAATATGCTATTTTTAGTAGGTCAGCTCAGAATAGCAGTGTCAACAGGGTAACGAGGTTGTGAAGATGCAGTGTTTAAAATTTTAGAACGATCTGAGCTTCGGAGATGCAAGAATTGGAGGACTTACTATTTATAGCAGGGCATGGAGAGGCTGGCAGAGGTCAAAAAAAATGACTAAGGCATGAATTTCATCCTGCAGCACCCAGGAAATGCGCCCTCATCCTCAACAAGCCAAGAAAAATGTTTAAGTGTTGGTAAAATCCTCCTCCACCTCCAGATGCGCCCTCCTCACAAGCTAAGAGACATAAAAAATTTCTAAGGCAAAAGTTCATCCTGCTCCTATGGCAAAATGCGCCCTCATGCAAGGTCTCATGTTTGAAAATTTTTCTAAGTGTAAATTTTCATCCACCTCCCTATGCCAAATGCGCCCAAGAAGAAAATCTAAGGCAAAGGCAAGAAAGAGTGGCTAAGTATAACTCTCATCCACCTCACATGGCAAAATGCGCCCACTTCTCAAGAAAGTCAAGGAGGTCAACAAGTTTCATCCACCTCCTATGTTGAAATGCGCCCTCAAGGTAATGCCAAGCATGAAAATTTTCTAAGTATAAAACTTCATCCTTCACACTAAGCTAAATGCGCCCTCAAGACATGCAAAAAGTTTCTAAGTGTCAAACTTTTATCCTCCACCAAGTGCCAAATGCGCCCATGTTTGAGGGGTCAACAAGTCAAAGCAAAGGTGGCATTTTAAGTTTCATCCTCCTAAGCTCAAATGCGCCCAAATGGGGCCATGTGAAGACAAAAAGCAAGAAGCTCAAGAGTCATCCTTCATACATGCCAAAATGTGCCATGCAAGCTGGGAAGAAGACAAATGATGTTGACTTTCCTCTACCCCCTTTGAATGCGCCAAGTAAAGAATAAGTGTGGGGTGAAAGGTAGTAAACAAGGAAAAGTTGGTGAGGGATAATTGCCAAGGCGTTGAAAATGCAAGGTGAAATACTCTTGCTCATGTGGAGTGCACCCAAGTTGATATGAATGAAAGGTGAAATTGGCTTGGGCGTGGCTAGTAATTTCTTCTAAGTGTGAGGTGCGCCTAAAGTGGTAATAAAATATGCTAGGCGTATGTGTGAAGTATCCTATTCTAAGTGTTGAATGCGCCAAGTGCAAGGTGATGTGAATAAAGATAAAATGACTAAGGCGTTGAGGATTAAAAAGGTTCTCCATGACATATAAAATGCGCCCAAGGTGGTAAGGGGGAAGTAAATATTGCTGAGGCGTTGGGAATATTAGGCCTATGAGGTGATGAAAGTAAAACATAGAGGGCGTTGGAATTTAAATGTTCTCCATGACATGATGTGTGCTCCCGAGGCATTTAAAAGAAAAAATTTATAAGTGAAGTTGATGAAATTTCCACCACTGGCGAACGAATGAAGTTAAATGAAATTTTCTAAGGCAAATTTTCAAAATGCAAGGTGATTTAAAATTTCTCTAAGGCAAAATATTTTCTTCCTTAGAAAATACGCCTGGACATGAAGGTGATGAAGTTTTCCTGAAGTCCGAGTGAATTTTGCTAGTGATGAAGTCAGAAGATGCTGGCAGTGCAGGAACAATAAAAAATTTCCAAGTCGGAGCAAAGAAATACTTCAGGATCGAAGAACAAGAATAAATTTGATGAAAGAATATTTTCTAAAGTTCAAAATTCAAGAAAATTAAATGAACCCGTTCGTTGGGTACCCATGGATTCGACGCGTTCTGAAGAAAATTTTCTTCTGGGTATTGAAGATCTTCAACAGGGAATGGATTTTAAAGTCTTCCGTGCTTCGCCAAGCCTTCAGGATGGATATTTTTGATGGACACCAGGATTGATGAGTTTTCCTAAGGGAAATTTTAAAATTTTCTAAGGCAAAGTGAAGAAAATGTGTTTTCAAGGTAAAATCCTCCAGACGATGAATTTGAAAATGATCGCCTAGATAATTTTTGATCAAATTCCTGATGAAAGGATTTTTCTCGGGTTTGAGTTGGATGAAATATCAGAGTGAAGTATGCCCAGGCAGAATGCAGGATGGGTTGGAAATTTGGCTAAGGCATGAAGAATTTGAACGCGAAGTTGGCTAGAAAAACGATGAACCCTTGGAGATCAAAACTTGAAAATCTTGGTAAGCAAGTTAAGTTTATATGATGAAGAATGCAGGATGGGTTGGAAATTTGGCTAAGGCATGAAGAATTTGAACGCAAAGTTGGCTAGAAAAACGATGAACCCTTGGAGATCAAAACTTGAAAATTTTGGTAAGCAAGTTAAGTTTATATGATGAAGTGTTCTAATACTCTTCTCCTTGCTTGTTTTGCAGGAGGAACGTCGAGACCAAGCAGTGGTGACTTAAAGTGATGAAGAAAGTAATCCAAGATGACATTTCAACTTCGAAGGAAGAAAAGTTGCAAAAAAAAATGGCTAAGTGTTGAGACTTAATATAACTCAAGTGACAAAGAGGAAGTTGAAGAACGACGTCAAGAAGAAGATCAAGAACAGTGTGAACGCATTTCAAAGTTGGAATCTTCTAGAAGGATGATGGACATTAATGGCTCATTTATTACCCCACTCCTCTTGGTGGCAGTTTTTAGGGTGAATCTTGTTTAGGGCTGAGGTGGCACAATCTGGGCCATCCAGCCAATTGTAATCTGAGCCGTTCGTTGGACTTGGCCAACTATAAAAGGGGGAGTCCCCCTCATTTGTACTCAGTAGAAATTAGCTTAGAGTTAGACGATAGAAGTAAGAATAGAGAGACAACTAGGTAATAGCTTAGAAGTAGCATAGCGTAGATTGATAGTGTAGTTGAAGAAGGAAAGTTTTCCTTTTGAAAACTTTTGCAAGAAATTGTTGTGTAAAACTTTCATAATAAAATATCTTTTCATTGATGGTGAAATTCGTCTTTGTTATGGATAGCTAGCGAGGTTTCTTCATCCCTTCTACTTCAAGTAGCGTAATTTCATTTCATGCAAGTAGATGTTAGTTGTGGAATGTGGTCTTCAATTTGAGCAAACTTCGTCTATCCATACCACTAATGTGTTCGTTGATGGTGAATGTGCCTTGTGTGGTCAACTGGAATATCGTGTACTTAACTTCGATCATGATTTGTATGTTTATATGCGTCGTTGTGATGGTATTTTCATGCTAAGTTGTGATTTGAACACCTTGAGCTACTCCTCTGAAGATTGCACCGGTTCTGTAGAGGTTGTCCGAAGCGAGGCAAAGCAGAGCTTGGTTGAAGCTTGTGAGAATTAATCGCCATGTCCCATGTCTTAGAGTAGATTAGAGCCTTCTTAACCCTACACCACTTCAAAATTCAGTACTTTCCGGTTAGAATAGGAAACCCGTGCTTCATTGATAAATCTGTCGAATTGTGGAAACCCCTTCCTCTGCTGTTGAATAATTTCGTAAGTCCCCTTGAAATACCAGCAAATCACATCGAGCCAACTGAGACTATTCGCATTGAGAGAACCTTGGAGTTGAATGCACGAACTCTCTCGCAATCTTAGCGTGCGGAATACTTTGATCAAGAGAGAATAGGGTAGCCGTTGGCGACTTTATTCTGCATTGGTGCGGTCATGAAAAACACATCAACAATACCATTAGATGCTGATGTAATATTAAGCATGAAAATTTTCTAAGTATAAAACTTCATCCTTCACACTAAGCTAAATGCGCCCTCAAGACATGCAAAAAGTTTCTAAGTGTCAAACTTTTATCCTCCACCAAGTGCCAAATGCGCCCATGTTTGAGGGGTCAACAAGTCAAAGCAAAGGTGGCATTTTAAGTTTCATCCTCCTAAGCTCAAATGCGCCCAAATGGGGCCATGTGAAGACAAAAAGCAAGAAGCTCAAGAGTCATCCTTCATACATGCCAAAATGTGCCATGCAAGCTGGGAAGAAGACAAATGATGTTGACTTTCCTCTACCCCCTTTGAATGCGCCAAGTAAAGAATAAGTGTGGGGTGAAAGGTAGTAAACAAGGCAAAGTTGGTGAGGGATAATTGCCAAGGCGTTGAAAATGCAAGGTGAAATACTCTTGCTCATGTGGAGTGCACCCAAGTTGATATGAATGAAAGGTGAAATTGGCTTGGGCGTGGCTAGTAATTTCTTCTAAGTGTGAGGTGCGCCTAAAGTGGTAATAAAATATGCTAGGCGTATGTGTGAAGTATCACAATTCTAAGTGTTGAATCGCCAAGTCTGGTGATGAATAAAGATAAAAATGACTAAAGTTGAGGATTAAAAGGGTTCTCCATGACATATAAAAATCTTAAGGTGGTAAGAGGAAGTAAATATTCTTTGGCGTTAGAGGAATATTAGGCCTATGAGGAGGTGATAGAAAAGTAAAAAACATAGAGGCGTTGGAATTTAAATGTTCTCCATGACATGATGTGTGCTCAGAGGCATTTTAAAAAGAAAAATTTCTAAGAAATTAAAGTTGATGAAATTTCCACCACTGGCGAACGAATGAAGTTAAATGAAATTTTCTAAGGCAAATTTTCAAAATGCAAGGTGATTTAAAATTTCTCTAAGGCAAAATATTTTCTTCCTTAGAAAATACGCCTGGACATGAAGGTGATGAAGTTTTCCTGAAGTCCGAGTGAATTTTGCTAGTGATGAAGTCAGAAGATGCTGGCAGTGCAGGAACAATAAAAAATTTCCAAGTCGGAGCAAAGAAATACTTCAGGATCGAAGAACAAGAATAAATTTGATGAAAGAATATTTTCTAAAGTTCAAAATTCAAGAAAATTAAATGAACCCGTTCGTTGGGTACCCATGGATTCGACGCGTTCTGAAGAAAATTTTCTTCTGGGTATTGAAGATCTTCAACAGGGAATGGATTTTAAAGTCTTTCGTGCTTCGCCAAGCCTTCAGGATGGATATTTTTGATGGACACCAGGATTGATGAGTTTTCCTAAGGGAAATTTTAAAATTTTCTAAGGCAAAGTGAAGAAAATGTGTTTTCAAGGTAAAATCCTCCAGACGATGAATTTGAAAATGATCGCCTAGATAATTTTTGATCAAATTCCTGATGAAAGGATTTTTTCTCGAGGTTTGAGTTGGATGAAATGTCAGTGAAGTATGCTTGGTGAGAATGCGAGGGATGGGTTGGAAGTTGGCTAAGGCATATGAAGAATTTGAGGCAGTTGGCTAGAAAAGCGATGAACCCTTGGAGATCAAAACTTGAAAATCTTGGTAAGCAAGGTAAGTTTATATGATGAAGAATGCAGGATGGGTTGGAAATTTGGCTAAGGCATGAAGAATTTGAACGCAAAGTTGGCTAGAAAAACGATGAACCCTTGGAGATCAAAACTTGAAAATTTTGGTAAGCAAGTTAAGTTTATATGATGAAGTGTTCTAATACTCTTCTCCTTGCTTGTTTTGCAGGAGGAACGTCGAGACCAAGCAGTGGTGACTTAAAGTGATGAAGAAAGTAATCCAAGATGACATTTCAACTTCGAAGGAAGAAAAGTTGCAAAAAAAAATGGCTAAGTGTTGAGACTTAATATAACTCAAGTGACAAAGAGGAAGTTGAAGAACGACGTCAAGAAGAAGATCAAGAACAGTGTGAACGCATTTCAAAGTTGGAATCTTCTAGAAGGATGATGGACATTAATGGCTCATTTATTACCCCACTCCTCTTGGTGGCAGTTTTTAGGGTGAATCTTGTTTAGGGCTGAGGTGGCACAATCTGGGCCATCCAGCCGATTGTAATCTGAGCCGTTCATTGGACTTGGCCAACTATAAAAGGGGGAGTCCCCCTTATTTGTACTCAGTAGAAATTAGCTTAGAGTTAGACGATAGAAGTAAGAATAGAGAGACAACTAGGTAATAGCTTAGAAGTAGCATAGCGTAGATTGATAGTGTAGTTGAAGAAGAAGGAAAGTTTTCCTTTTGAAAACTTTTGCAAGAAATTGTTGTGTAAAACTTTCATAATAAAATATCTTTTCATTGATGGTGAAATTCGTCTTTGTTATGGATAGCTAGCGAGGTTTCTTCATCCCTTCTACTTCAAGTAGCGTAATTTCATTTCATGCAAGTAGATGTTAGTTGTGGAATGTGGTCTTCAATTTGAGCAAACTTCGTCTATCCATACCACTAATGTGTTCGTTGATGGTGAATGTGCCTTGTGTGTTCAACTGGAATATCGTGTACTTAACTTCGATCATGATTTGTATGTTTATATGCATCGTTGTGATGGTATTTCATGCTAAGTTGTGATTTGAACACCTTGAGCTACTCCTCTGAAGATTGCGCCGGTTCTGTGGAGGTTGTCCGAAGCGAGGCAAAGCAGAGCTTGGTTGAAGCTTGTGAGAATTGATTGCCATGTCCCATGTCTTAGAGTAGATTAGAGCCTTCTTAACCCTACACCACTTCAAAATTCAGTACTTTCCGGTTAGAATAGGAAACCCGTGCTTCATTGATAAATCTGTCGAATTGTGGAAACCCCTTCCTCTGCTGTTGAATAATTTCGTAAGTCCCCTTGAAATACCAACAAATCACATCGAGCCAACTGAGACTATTCGCATTGAGAGAACCTTGGAGTTGAATGCACGAACTCTCTCGCAATCTTAGCGTGCGGAATACTTTGATCAAGAGAGAATAGGGTAGCCGTTGGCGACTTTATTCTGCATTGGTGCGGTCATGAAAAACACATCAACAATACCATTAGATGCTGATGTAATATTAGGCACTCCTTGGATATACTCCCTAGGCTGCTTCATGTTTGACCTCCCAAACTTGACAATACACTTCCATCATGAGGGACAAGAAGTCACCTTGAAGGGGTTACTCGATGGATCCCCAAAAGTAGTCTCCTACAAAAGAATGGAAAGGATTTTTAGACATGGGCAAGGAGAATGGGCTGCAGAATGTATGATCCTTGACAAGACCTCCCCACATGGCAAAACAATTCACATTGGCATCCAACCAATCTTAAGCGAACATAAGAAAGTATTTGATGATATTCCCTCAGGGCTATCCCCAAAAAGAGGATTTGAGCACACAATAGAATTGGAAGAGGGAGCAAAACCTCTAATTACCACACCATACCTACACCCCCACAAATTCAAGAAAGAGATTGAAAAAAGTAAAAACTATTAAGGAACTACTAGAAATGAGTCATATTCAACTTAGTTCCAGCCCTTTCACATCATCTGTGGTACTAGTCAAGAAAAAGGATGGTACTATGAGAATGTGCATAGAGTCATAGACTATAGGGCCTTAAACAAGAAAACAATCAAGAACCGCTACCCTATACCAAGAATTGATGAATTAATCGACAAACTCCATGGAGCCAGATACTTCTCCAAAATTGA
>VDFB02273850.1:0-27203 GCA_007258455.2 Sequoia sempervirens
AAGTACATGGCATGGAGGTTGCTTATGACGATACCTATTTGATGTGGCTATTTCCTCGATGTTTGGTCGGTCCCACCATGGAGTTGTTCTCTTGCCTTCCTCCTAGCATCAAAAAGTTCCAAGAGATCGTAGACGCATTCGTTAAAATCTACGCCTTCAATATTGGTATGGATGTTAGTATAGAGGAATTATCTGCACTTAAACAAGCTAAGGGGGAATCATTCACTTCCTTCTTACAAAGATGGCAATCCAAGGCCAATAGAAGCAAATGGGACATGCCTAAAGAACAACAAGTTTTCACCATCATCACCAACCTTGAGAAAACCTTGGAATTTCATCTTAAAGTACAATGTATCACCAATTACGACCAACTGATCCACAAGGCACTCAACATCAAACGAGCCCTTATTGCACAAGAGGGAACACTGTCATATCAAGAAAACCAAGACAATCACCCATCCACCAACTATAATGAGAAACCTTGCATGTGGGAAAGAAACAAGAATGTCACCAATGATGGCATGGTGGACGCCAAGGTCATAATCAGTGCTCTAAAGCAAACACTCAAACCTACCAACAACCGTAAAACAACAATCAAAACAACACACAAACCAATGCGGTATCACAACAACCAGCCAACAATCAAGTCAACAACATAAATAATCAAGGAGGACCACCTCCGTAAAACATAAATCCCCCCAAGTAGAAGTACACCGCCCTTGGGGAACCCATTGAAGCTATTATGAAGAAACTAATAAATGAAAATCTCATCAAGATTCCCATTTACGAGAACTATCAAAAACCCCAAGTCAAACCACTATGGTACAATGAGAATCACCTCTATGATTTCCACAAAATCAAGGGGCACACAATAGCCAGTTGCATGAGGTTGAAAATTTTAATCCAAGACCTCAGCGATGACAAGATCATAAATGTTGAGCAACCAGCTGGGAATCAGAACTTAAAAATATACATGAATTTGATGTCGGATCATAACCAAGGGAACAGTCATGGAAAGCAAAAGTATGCCAATTAGAACCATGTGTATGATCATGTTGTCACATCCATTGATGAAATGGTTACCATTGTCACCATCAAAGGATCCAAAGTTGATTGTGGAGTCACCACATGCGGCGAAAAATTCACCATTGTTGGACCATCACAGCCACCTAGAGCATCCACTTTAAATTAAAGAATTATTCCTAAGAGCTATAACATCCTAGACCAACTGAAAAGAACCCCAGCTCATATCTCCATCATGGAGTTGCTAAAAATATCACCCACCCACAAAAAAATCCTAGAGGAAGCATTAGCTTCATCCACCATCTCCGCTTATCTAGATTCTGATGAATTCCAAGCTATGGTCAGAAATATCACCACCCCAAGCCTCCTAATGTTCTCTGGCCAGGACTTCCCCACACAACCATCTCATAATCGTGCACCCCACCTTGAAGTCTTGGTTCATAAAAACAAATTCAAGAGAGTCTTGGTGGATGGGGGTGTGGGTCTCAACATTTATTCCCTCAAATTAATAAAGAATATGGGATTCTCAAAAGATTCCATTGAAAAGGGCAAGAGCATCACCATCAGATCTTATGATGATCAAGAAAGAGTGTCTCAAGGCACTATTCAACTCCCTATTCAAGTAGGGCCCGCCATTATGGAAACAACATGCCAGGTCCTTGACCTTGATTTACCCTATAACATCCTTCTGGAGTGTCCATGGATCCATGGGATGCAAGTCATTGCTTCCACCTTCCATCAATGCGTCAAGTTCCCATACCAAAATTAGGAGGTCACAATTCATGGTGATCCTGAGCCTTTTGCCTACTGCAAAATCCTAGAAGCAAAATATTATAAAATTCCCCAAGTTTCAAAAAATAATGAAAGCCCCACCACTCCATATGTAGACCAAGCTACATTAGCTTCCGCTTCTTAGAAAAAGACACCCGCCATCCCTAACATATTTGAAATCAAGGTCATTATCCAAGATAATGGGTGTGGGGATTACAAAATGAAGAAAAGTGCTTTCGTCATAGGGGAGTTACCTCAATCTCCTAGGACTCACAGGTAACCCCAACTAGCTAAAACATCATCCCATACTTTCAAGGCAGACCCCTCTAGATTTAGGTCTTGGGGGGATCTAAGTCAGGAAATAGTAGATGAAAGAGACATATCTAGTCTCTTATATCAAGATGAAAGGCCCGTGCCTAATCTTCTAATCGATGAAATCAGCAAAGGCCTACAAATGATGCTCGGTATGGGCTATGACCGAAACAAGAAGCTTGGGTAGAATAGCAATGGCCTATTTGAACCCCTCATTCTTGAGAAGCAACTAAGAAATCTTGGTCTCAGATGTACCCCTCCAAGGCTGACCACACTTAGAAAGGGTACCTCAGTTAGAAAGTTCAAAACTCCTCCTCAACAATCAGCAGTCGCCCTTCAATTACCTGTATCCATAGGTCTACCTTTAGACAACTTTACCTTTGACATAACTAATGTGTGTAGTAGTGACGAGGATCCCATAAATGACTTGCCTATGCTTTTTGAAGATTCCTCCCTGCTCATGATTAGTACCTTTTCTTTTGAGTCAAACCATCAAACCCATAAAATAAACCTAGTCTATCCCCAGCTCATTGATTACGACCAATGAGGACCTCCAATTCTAGACACTTTCGAAAATGATGAGACACTCTCGAAATTCATGGGATTACAAGATACGGTACCATATGGAGATCACAAGGTCAGATTTGACATCATACTGGACACACAAGCCTATTACAAGGAAACTATTGAATCCTTCAATCACAAAAGCAAAAAATTGAGAATAATCTTTAAGTCTTTGAGTGAAAACCACACTATGGTACTCTCTTACTTGAAAACAGTAAAAATAAAGGACGTATCCAATGGTGAAAACCTCTTTGAGGCACCGAAGGATGAAGGATTCAATCTTCCTCTCGGTGCAATTCATCAAGAGAAGTCAGCAGTATTAGCTGAGAAATGCAATCCAGATAACTTGGGAATAGAGGAACAACCACACATAACACTCTATGCAGAGTAACTTCTCACAAAAGAATGGGAACTTTTAGCTGCATTCTTGAAAGAAAGAAAGAAAAACTTTGTATGGACCTATGTCGACATGCCTGGGCTTGACCCAGAGGTTGTGTTTCATCACCTAGCTGTGTATCCTAAAGCAAAGCCCATCAAAGAAAAGCTCAGAATGATGCATCCTCAGATTATGTTGTTGGTCAAAATGGAATTGAAAAAGCTCCTAGATGCAAGGTTCATATGGCCAATAGATTATCCAGAATGGGTTTCAAACCTTATTCCTATTTCAAAACCCGCTGGGGGCATTCACATTTGCACAAACTTCAGAGACCTCAACAAGGCATGTCCCAAGGATGAATTTATGCTACCAAACATTGATATGATCGTAGATATGATAGTAGGACATGAGATGCTATCCTTGATGGACGGATTCTAAGGCTACAACCAGATCATGATAGCTAAAGAAGACCAGCATAAAATATATTTCACTTGCCCATGGGGGACATATTGTTAGAATATGATGCCATTCGAGTTGAAGAATACGAGAGCAACCTATCAAAGTGCCACGACACTAATTTTTCATGACATGATCCATAAAACTGTGGAAGATTAAGTGGATAATATATTGGCCAAGTCAAAGAAAAGACGAGATCACATAGCCGCATTGGGCTCCATCTTTGATAGGTTAGAGGAATACAAAGTCAAACTCAACCCAAAGAAGTGTCTTCGGAGTAGAGTCAGGGAAACTCCTCGGGTACATCATGTCCTTGAGAGGAATTGAGATAGATCATGCTAAGGTCAAGGTCATTCTTGAAATCGAGGCACCTAAAACACTAAACTAGCTAAGGGGTTTACAAGGGAGCCTCCAGTCCATCTGTCGATTCATAGCACAACTAGCAGACAAGATTTTCCCCTACTCTCATCTACTCAAGGGGGTAGTATACAAGTGGGATGAAAAGTGTGATCAAGCCTTCAACAAGATCAAAGAATACTTACTCACACTGCCAGTTCTTATGCCACAAATTCCAAGCAAACCTTTGATCTTATACATATCAACAACAGCGATAGCTCTCAGTGCTCTCCTAGCATAGTATGATGAAAATGGAAAAGAGAGAGATATCTATTATATCAGTAGAACTATGGTGGGCCATGAACTAAACTATACATCCATTGAGAAATCCTATCTAGCAGTTGTATTTACAGCACAAAAGTTCAGGCATTACATGCTAGCCCATCAAATAAAGCTTATCACAAAGATAGATCTGCTCAAATACCTACTCTCTAAAGCAACGGTTACAGGACGGACAAAAAAGTGGGTTATGATCCTCACAGAGCATGACATAGAGTATGTGGAACATAAGGCCATCAAAGGACAAGCTATTGCAGACCAACTAGCGGAGGCACCAATCTACTCAAAAAATCCCCTTGTCTTAGAATTCCCCAACGAATCAATTTTCAACTTAAGTGTAGCAGATCACTGGAAAATGTATTTTGATGGATCCTACACTCAGCATGGATCGGGGGCATGGATCTACTTCATAACCCCACAAGGAGACTGCATTCCAAAATAATACAAGTTGTCATTCCCTTGCATGAATAACATAGCAGAATATGAAGCTCTTGTCGTAGGGCTCAGAGTAGTAGTGCAATGGCAGATAATGGCACTCAAGGTATACGAGGATTCACATCTCATAATCAATCAAGTCAATGATGAGTATCAAACAAAGGATGACAAGCTGACTCCCTACAAGAAATTGGTGGAAATTCTTAAGGAGTTCTTCATTGATATTACATTTGAGCAGCTACCAAGAGCAAACAATAGAGCGACAGATGTAATGGCTACAATCGAAACACTCCTAGAAATCCCACGTGACATCCCAAAGCAAGAATTCCTTGTAGAGCAGCTTCTCGTGCCTACATTCAAGGTTTTAGAGTCTAAATTTGTGTTTGAAATCATTGGTCCTGGTGATCCCTGGTACCATGATATATAAACTTATCTGAGAATAGGAGTCCTCCCAGCTGACATAACCCTGAACCTCAAGAGAGCCTTTGTCAAAAAAAATCCCTTTTTTTCATCCTAGGAGATACTCTTATTGTAGAAGCATTGAAGGGACCCTGTTACGTTGCTTAAATTCTAAGGAGGCATTGACTTCCTTAACCGAGGTACATAACGACATTTGTGGTTCACACTCGAGCAGAATGACCATGGCCAAGAAATTTTTGAGGAAAAGGTATTATTAGCCTACCATGGAAAAAGAAGCTCATGATTATGTCATGAGGTGTCTACAATGTCAGCAGCATGGGGATCTCATCCATGCACCAGCTCAAGAGCTCCATCTAATTATCACACCATGGCCCTATTCGCAGTGGGGGCTCAATCTCGTTGGAAAAATCATCCCCACCTCATCCAGTGGACATAAATTTATCATTACTACCATTAAGTACTACACCAAGTGGGTGGAAGCCATCCCCATGGCATATATCACTGGAAAGTAGATATCAAAGTTCATCCTAAACTACTTAATTTTTTGTTATGGCGTCCCTCAAGCCATTATCTCAGATAATGGGACACCTTTCAAGAATCAGGATGTTCGTGACCTATGCCACAAGTTCAAAATCCAACATTGCTTTTCAACCCCATACTACCCCCAAGGAAACAGCCAAGTTGAGGCTACAAATAAAACCATCCTAAAAATCCTCAAAAAGATGGTCAATGAAGCTAGTCATGATTGGCATCTCCAACTAAATCCTACCCTATGGCCCTATCGAACCAACATTTGCACACCAATAGGTGCCATCCCCTTCTCCCTGGTCTACAGATCAGAAGCCATATTACCCATTGAGATCGGCTCCCATCACTAAGGATATCACTACAGAATCTCATCAAGGATGAGGAATATTGGGTGTCAAGATTAAATGAACTAGAACTACTATATAAATGGAAAATGGAGGTCTTAAACCACTTGCAAGTGTATTAGAACCGACTCAAGAGGAGTTATAACAAGAAGATCAGAAGCTAAATCTTCCAAGTCAGAGAGCTTGTGTTGAAGGAGAACCAGAAGAATGTTCCAAATCCAGATGGAAAGGGAAAATTTGAACCCAATTGGTTGGGTCCATTCATCATCACAGTGAGCTACAAGTCAAGGGCATATCAATTATCAACACCCGAAGGGGAACCTCTGTAGGAGCCCATGAACAACTCCCTTCTCAAAAAGTTTTATGCCTAATCCTTTGGGGGTATAAAACCAGAAAAAAAAATTTTAAAAAAAAGAGAAAATGTCTTGAAAAAATGGTCACCTTGATGAAAACCTGGAAAACAGGAATCTTGGTGACAACAAAAAAAATCAAAAAAAATCAAAAAAGGGATTAAAAAAATAGTAAAGAGAAAAATCATCCTCTAGTGAAAACCACTTCGGTGGCGCTTTGGACAAGTACCTTGGTGAAAACCTGGAAAATAGATGCCTTGTGTAAATAAGCATTTTCCATCCACCAGGATCTTCATGGCTCACTCAACATCATCCATCCATTACGCCTCCATCATCCATCGCATTCCATATCTCCATCCATCATCTATTCGCGTTTGCATCATAGCTCGGTCTTGTGTTCGTGTCATGATCCCTCCTAGTACTACTCGTCCCATTCTCAAGGTCAATTTGTCCTTCCTGTATCGGAGTAGTCTATTGCATCAAGTTGGGGGCATGTTCTCATCGGATCGGATTCATGTATATTTTTGAAATCTTCCTAAAATCATAAAATCCAAAAAACATTCAAAACATATCAAAATCCAAAATCAGGTCAAAAGGTCAGTCACAAAGTCAAAAATAGAGTCATATTGTCGAACTACATCATCTCTAAGCTCTGAACATAGGCAAGGTTCATCTTTAATCATCCCCTAAGACACTTAGGTCAGTCCTTTAGGAGTTCATCATAATAAACTAGAAATCCATTTGTTCACATCTCATCAATAATTGAGTATGTGCCAGTTGAACTACGTGGTCTCTACGTGTATAACATAGGCAAGGATAATCTGGTTGATCAACCCCTGAGGCCTCTAGGATAGGTCTTTCGGTTAGTCTCTTAGTCAAAATCTCATAAAACTCTAAAAAATTTGAAATTTTGGAAATCAAAACATTTGTACAATCTTGAAAATACCAAAAACAACCTCAAAACATTTCAAAAACATCAAAAACATCCAAATATTTGAAAAATCCATCTGTCTCATCTCACTTTCACCCGCAATAAACATCACTCATAATAAATCATCATCACCCCCAACCTTTGGTGAAATAGTTGGAAACAAGTCTAGTGGGTTAAAAGTAAAAACTCAAACATTAAGGTCTCAAGTCTAGGTTAGTATGTAAACAAGTTGGTCAACTCTTTGTGTCAGTAGCCTATCATCCAATCAATCCCAAATCAATCATATGATAACATCATGTCCTAGGATGCATCCTTCCTACAATGGACATCAATATCAAGCATCACCATAGTTTAGTCTTGGCTAGCAGTATTGAAGAACATTAGCTTGTTTGTGTGCTTTATCTTTGTCTTTTGGCTTATCTTATTGCTCCCATTTTGATGACCTCTCGATGATGTCTTGGATGAAGGAATTTAGAGAGAAATAAATAGGGCAACAATCATTATCTTTTTATCTGTTGTGCTTGTTGGATATTCTTGTAATATAACCTTGGTTATACATGCTTTGTTTAGGTGTAGGGGGGATGTTTTAGGTGTCTTGTTGACCACATAGGATGGATTTCCTTTCTATGTTTTGGTCTGAGATGTTTGGAATATTTGAACAATATTTTGAACAAGGTTCTGTGTGTCAGGTGTGAACAGGGGTACTCCTATCTGATTGTCAAGTCAAATTCCATCACACTAGGTGCAATGCTATCCTAGTTCTTTATACCTTGATGCATCATGCCTATGTGTGTTATCAAACATAAGGTAAATGGCCCTTTTAAATTCCTAACTCCTTGGTAAGAAAATAATCATCCTCATCATCTTTTGACTTGTTGGAGTCTCTTATTTTCTTCTATCTTATTTATGCGCTAACATGGTACCATGACAGTTAATCATGAATCATCGCCATTGCATCCATCCTACATCCATAAACCATTAGGATAATGCATATCATATCATGACATATATGAAACATTGATCATCTCACATGCATTTCATTTCATCATTTGCATAATATAGATTGGTTATTATAAGCATCTCATAAATCATACATGTGCATTCATTGCATAAGTATAAAAGGAACCATCACATAGGCATTATCGACTCATATCATATGCATCATCAAAGCATCCATTGCATCATCATATATACATCATAATAATACTCATTTGCATCTATTGCATAATCATATAACACTATATACATATCATCCATTTTTAAGCATTTTCTTCCATAAGCAACATATCATATACATATACATCATCGCATCACGTCATAAGCATAATCATCACATAGACATCATTATAAAATGCATCATCGCATCATATCATGTGCATCATCATAATTTCCATAAATGCATCACCATATCATACATAAGAGAGATAAATGAAAAAGATTGCATCTCATACATTTAATCATCATCATCCATTTAAATGCATAATATAGATTTGTTAGTCTAAAACATTCACATATCATAACATGTACATACATCATCATCGAAAAAGTGCATAAGAAAAGGTACTGAAAAAGAAATGCATTCATCACATCATAACATCATAATGTCATACATCACATTGCATTATATAGAATCATCGCATTGCATCATATAGAATCACATCATCATCACATAAAATAGAATCATTTGCATCACATATAGAAGGTAAGAACATCACATCATTCATAAAATAAAACATCATACATTGCATTGAATCATCTCATCTCATATATCATCAAAATAATATACACTATCATGGTACAAATCAAGATCAAGTGTGTATCAATCAATATAAAGTACAATCACCCACGAGGCTATCAAAAACGAGCACGTGAGATGCAAAAAGAATCATGTCTTTGATAAAAAATGAGCTAGCCCTACTGGCTGCTCCCCTCGTCAAGTGGCCTCTCTCCATGATCCTTTGGAGGCCAGTACCCTGTTTGCTATGAATATTTTGAGACCTAGGACGCTCGGGGCATGGCCTAATGATAATGCAATTTATAATAATCAGCCTCTCGGATTGCCTCCCTGTATGCTCGTAAAGAAACTAAGCTTTGGGAGGAGGATGTGACCATGCTCTTGAGTTGTTGTCAATGACCCATCTCCTATGCATCCCTGAGATCTACAGCCTAACTCTGTTGGACAGCCTAATCTCGCTTTGTTCGCAACTAGTCTCTCTCTGATGTCAAGGCAGCAATCTATCCCTGTAACCCCTACACCTATTCCTATAGCCATTGGATGAGAATGTCCCTATGGTCAGGTGGAGGTGGCAGTGGGGGTGGCAGTGAAGGTCCTTGATCTCTCTAAGGTGACTGATCCGCCTGTCTATCCTAATCCTGTCGATCCTGATCCTGATCCTGCCTCAGGGGATCCTGCCATACCCTGTCCTAATCAGGCTGCTAGTCTGGCCCACCTCCTCCTCGGTCCCCATCCCTATCCCCATCTCCTCGGCCTCCCTGGCCCTAACCACATCATATCGATCTACCCCTAGCTCTCCACCGTGTCGATGGAGTCCCTAGAACTGTCAATCTGAGGGGTGGCCTAAACCAGTCCTTGTAAGTCTGTGTAGTCCCTATGTCTACCTGGTCCTAATCATATGGCCACGGCTTAGCCACCAACTATCAAAAGTTATCCACTACCTCATCTGTAGGAATGTACCGGCCTCAGGTCATCTCCCTCGTAGTACACACAAATATGGCAACGTATTGGTCATCAGGTTTATCCTATGGCTCCCCAAACTGTTTGAGAACCCGACCAGGCAAGTACCACTCGACCATGGTGTGCTTGCGGCCCTACATCAATCTATCTTGTCTCATGCAAAATAGCTGCAAGGCATCATCATACCATGTTGGCCATCCAAGGTATGGTCGCCATGTGAACACTCTCATATCATCGATAACCCTCCTCTAGTGAGGGATCTAGTGATGTTCAGTATGTGAAAAAGAGATTCCTCCCCTGTACCTCCAGACGACTGGGTCATCTGGATCCATATCAACCACTGTAACTCATGGGCGGAGCACTGTGATGTGCTCCCAAGCCTAGATATGGAGGAGTGTGACCCCAACCCCGATGCCTCTCTCGTCACAGTATGCAAACTCATGTAAATCTCGATACAAAGAGGCCAACAACACTAGTCCCCATGCAAAGCATACTCTCCATCGAACCATCAGCTCCCAGGCGAACCCCCATCCTAGACTAAAGTATCGGTCATGCCAATCTAGTGCCACAAGTCCTGAAATGATAGCCACAATGAGCAAGTGAAATGGTGACACAACAAGCCTGTAGCGCTCCAACTCAATCTATCCCTTTGCAAAGATGATCTCATTCAATCCCATCACGTCATAATAGGCATCTCTCTCGACTTCCATGTCATAAATAACTCACTTGTCGTGGATAGGCAAACGAAGAATGTGCCACACATCCTCCAATGTCACTATGGCCTTGCCCGTCGAAAAGTGAAACAATGATGTCTCACTATGCTATCGCTCTACTAACGCTATCATCATCCCCAGGTGTGTCCTCACCAGTGGTGCATATGCAATATACCAAAGTCCAATTGCCCCCAGGTGCTCCTGGAGTCATTCGCATACCAACTAATCTTCCCATAATGGAGGATCTATGCTCATGCGAATGAAGAATCTTTGTCTCCCCCTACATTAGGAAAGTCATCACGTCAAGTTTCATAAAAAATTGTGATCTTGTTTGCAGTCTGCGCCTCTAAAACAACATATGTGTTTTTTTTTGCAGGTGCGGAATTGTTTGGAAGCTCCAAATTGTGCTGCTAGAGGCCCCAAATTTCCAAACTCCACCGTCGCGGCGCATTTTGCATATGCAGTTCATTTTGGATTTTGAACCCTAACTCCAAATTGCGATGTCGCATCACTATCTATGGGAGCGGTGTAGTTTAATGCCATGCAACATTAAAATGAAGTTTGTAGCAGCACTATACAGGACCGCTTGACCCAATTAGACTTTTTAAGCTAATAAATGTGCACAAAAAATGAGAAGAAAAAGTCGGGACAAGTTGACTCACTGGTGGTCTTGCACTGGGAAGCCTCTGGTGCACTCACACTCACTCTGAGACATGTCGTGGAAGTGGTCATTGCGCCATCTCTCACAAGGGTTAGATCCCAAGTTTGCAGAATCTCTAAAGGCTGAATGTGAAAATGAACTAGAAGTGGTCCCCCGAGGCCTATTTAAGCCTGAAAACTAGGGTTTTTTGACACCGATTAGCCGTCCAATTAGGGTTTTGGACCCTTGATCCCATTTTTTCCCAACCGAGGGCCGTTTTGCATCATTTTTGAACTTTTTTGCATCTTAGAGCCTTTCTGGACTTGTCGGGCACCTTATCTTCTTTTTTCACAAGATCACCCAAAAATCAAAATTTTCATCTGATCTTTCGAGGGGGCAGTATACCAGCATGTTTCTTCTCACCGAGGCCGCAGTGGAGCAATTTTGAAAATAAAATAAAAATAAAAAAATAAAAATTGAATTTTGATCGAGACAGATTATTCTTTGAACCAACACAGCAAGTACTTTGCTTCAAAGAGGGGCAAAATGTAGACATGGAAAATATACCAACACACTTGATCCTGATTACTAATATCATTTCGTCTTGAATCGTCTTCTTTGCTAGTCATTTAATCAAATAGCCCTTATTTGATTAAATTCATCACCTTTCGTCCCTTAATTAAATAAATCAAATTTATCTAATTAAGTTGTCATCTCCTATTAATTAAATAAATCAATCTTATTTAATTAATCCTCTAATCTCCATTTAATTAAATAATTTATTTTATTTAATTAAATCCCTAAGGTCATTCTATTAAATTAATCAATCTTTAATTTAATCTAACATCATCTCCTTTTAATTAAATAAATCAAAATCTTTATTTAATTAAGTCTAAGTCATCTTCCTCTCATTTTTATTTAAATTAATCCTCAAACCTAAGTCAAAATGGTCAAATCAACTAATCTCCTTTTAAATTAATCAAATCTTGATTAATTTAAGTCTTAATCACCTAAATCCTCTAGATTTTGCAACTTTCTCAATAAATCATTTATTTTGACTTATTAATTCTCCTAATTACTTTCAACCTGACATCAAAAGGGAATATTCCTCCAAGTTTGAAAATCCCTCCAAATAGACTTTGTACATCCAACAAAGCATTTAACCCTCTTCCATGTCCTTGTGCATTGAGCCAAGTGGCATTCAA
Organism: Sequoia sempervirens; assembly: GCA_007258455.2. NCBI lineage: Eukaryota > Viridiplantae > Streptophyta > Pinopsida > Cupressales > Cupressaceae > Sequoia > Sequoia sempervirens. The sequence continues at coordinate 12,439 of VDFB02273850.1, forward strand.
TTCATTCCTTTCTCCCCCCAACATGTCATTTCATAAATTTGAAATTCCACCTAATATCATTTATTGTGCACATTCACCAAAATGTGCTCATCCTTCCTCCATTCACATCTTAATAAGTGGCATTTGGGCATTGGATGTTCAATGATCCCACATTCCTCCATTTTGCTTATTCTTCCATCTTGTTCTTCTATAAATAGAAGGCTCTTCTTCTCATTTTGGATCCACAACTTAGATCAAAGTTACTATCTTCATATTTAGAGCAAATTCATCCATTTCCATAACATTTTTCCATCATCATAGCTAGGTTATTGCAGATTTCATCAAGGAAGCACATTGTTCATCATCATCAAGTGGATCAATCTTTATCAAAAGATTGCAAAGGAGTTAGGAAAGGGCCATTTTCCACATCAAAATGGCACCAATTCCCCCATGGGATTGAGAGTTTGCATGCTCCAATAGGATTTAATAGCTTTTTTTGTTTTGTTCTTCATTTCTTTCCTATTTTGAGCATTGTAGATGAATTGCATGGGGAATCTTAGTTCTAACTTGCATATGGTCTAACATTGTGTTTATTTTCTATGTTTGTGTAGGTCTAGGATTGGGGTTCACAGTGGATATGTATGGAATGTGATTAGAATTATGTGTTTAATCATGGTATTTAGCTTTATGTATGTGTTTTATGGATTAACCTCTTGTAGCCCAAGAAGACACTGTAGTGTGCAACAACTGAAAGTTGTAGCCCATAGCCAAAGGAGATATTGGACAACAAAATAGGGGAAGTGCCAAAACAAGTTGAGTGTAATAACTACCGTGTAGAGACAATTGATCGGGTTAGTTGTGTATCATTATGATAGTTAATAAAGCAATGGAGAAGAAGAATTCTTTTGTTAATAATATGCTGGATAACTAATTTTAACTGAGGATTTCTTTTAGGTTTTGATTAGGAGTGTTAGCAATAAATCAATAAAGACAATGAAACCCAGAGCTCTTACAAAACACAATGGAAGCAAATGAAAGAACGATTATACCTAATCGTCGAGACCTCCATGATTTACTTTTGTAATACCTTCTTGCTTGTTGGTTGACATGTTGCCCTCAGATTCGTTGTGCGAGCAATCTACAAATGTTTAAGTCCTACACCAAGCTTTGAAGGATTTATGCAATGTCTAAATGCCTATGCCTATGACTATGATTGCCAATGTCTAAACATTCTAAGATTTGATCAAATAAAAGACTAATTGCAATGAAAAGCCTAAGTGTGCAAGTGAATAAGTATGAAATACGCCTATAATATGTCTACTTGTGTGTGTGTCTAATGTGTAATCAAAAAATGAGAGGAAAATGCCATTTTATAGAAAATGCCATTTTGAATGGACGGGTGATATTGACTTCCGACAAAGACCTAAAATGAGAGGCCCAGATTAAATCTGATAATCCCTAATTAGGGTTATGGCAGAATCATTAATCGAGCGGTCAAGATGTCATTTCAAAGAATTGAATCGACGGTGGAGAATAAATGAGGAAATTATTTCAAAAATAAAGATTTTTGAAAAAGAAGAAGATAAAGACTGAACTAAAGATCAAATTTGGAAAAATCAAGAATCTTCCCGATCACTTGATTTTTAGAAGATTAGTTTCCATTTTGAATTGAGTTAATTCAAATTATGGATTTTGATGAAATAATAAATAATCGATTTTCAGATTATTTACTAAAATGAACTGACAGTTAAGATTGAGATGACATTTTAAATAATTTAATTTATTTAAAATGAGAAGAATATCAAATTTGGCAATTAAATAATTAAATTTAATTATTTAATTTAGGAGATAAGACTAATAATTAAATAAATTTATTTATTTATTTAATTATGACAATTAGTGACTTATTAAATAAATAAATAATTATTTATTTATTTAATAATTTAGAAAGAATAAAGTGAATAGAAGGTAATTAAATAAATTAAGAAATTTATTTAATTAAGGGAAGACTTAGACAATTAATGACGTATTTAATAAATAAATAAGATTTATTTATTTAATAATCATGAAGAATAAAAGGACATGAATTAATTAAATAATTATGAATTATTTAATCAATACTCGAATGTGGACCAAAGACATAATTAAATGTCATAATTATGCTAGGATGAAAGTGGTAAAAATGAAGCTTGCAGGCCTAGGTCATTTTTAGGTGTCTACACTAATTATGTGTTCTATGTGCAAATATGTTTTGCAAAGTTTTAATCCTATTTGAACTCTTGTTTCTTTTCAGTTGCAATTTGAATAACTCAATCTTAATTACACTCTGATATCTAGGGAGTTGTAGTTAATGATGTCAGTTTAGAATTGTGTTTAGAATAAACTCCCCTATGCCTATGTATAGTCAGTGGTTGAGTATTTAGTATAGTTAGTTGATTAATCTCATAATGATGGATTTGTTATCAATTACTTCTTAGTTTTCAGTTGTAATCCACAAAAATGTTGATTGTTCAGAAATGGTTTTCTTGAATATAATCTTTGAACAAGATTTTATGTGATCTTTTGGAATGCATAATGAATGAAGTTCATATTGATATGGTTGCATAGAATCTAAAGATTTAGATTTGTTTTTAGTTTAAGTGAAGACAACCACTTGAGCAGGCCACTCAAGGTAATTGATCTTCACTCCATTTATAGTTATTTTATTTATGTTTGGTAGTTATTTATGTTAATCATTACTTCATAAATTGTATGTAAGTTAAAATAGATTCTCATATTATGTTTATCAATAATGATTGTTCATGTGCATGAATGCATTCAATTGACTTGTAGTACTTTGGAGGATAGATTAGCTTCAGTTATAAGTTTTGAATTAGTTTTAGTAATTCTCTGTTAACAACAGCTTAGCTATAGATTATGTTGTAGGTACCCGCAACCATTAGTGTCAGTTTACTTCTTTCACTATTATGTATTTCTGTGATTTTCTAGCAAGTGGAATACCTTTAATAAGATAATCTAGGTAATCTCAGGTCTTTGAAAGCACATGTAGTGCCAGTGCCATCACATGTTTACAAGCCCTAGATGACAATTTAATGAAGTCTTTGCAATGTTGAGTGGACTATTTAGCTAGTTCATTCGTTTAAATTGTGTGATTTCCACCAAGTTTAGAAGACACTAGTGTTGGAAAAACAAATAAGAATGATTATCTCTATAGTTTTGTGTTGTCATTGATGTCACCATGTTGTGAATGTAATTCTAAGTCAGTGCCTGATCCGGTATTTTGGTTTGGTATCTGAAACGATATTCGAGCTGCACTCTTTGGTATTTTAGTCTGCATTCCTCCGCAGTTGACAGTCACTGTTTGTGGCTTTGGGAAATTATTTATGATTGTTGAAGGCATGCATGTTTAGAATATTATGTGCTCTGGTGCTCGTACAACATAGTGGCAACAAACAAAATGTTTGTTGCTCTTTGCATTGAAGTCTATTCCTAGTCGACTTCTTGGGCTAATTGTGATACAGTGAATTAATTTTGCTATGCAAATATATGTGCGACCTATCTTAGGTCTATGTCGACATGATGTAGTGTGTTGGATGTTTGAATTACTTTTTTGGAAATATTTTGTGAATGATTGAAGCCAACAGTTGGTATTTTTGGTGAATGAGAAGTGTATCTAATTAGGCTAACCTAATTGATGCTTGCGGATAGATCAAGTATATATATGTGTCCATGTTGGACTATTTTAGAGACAAGGTGTGTGCGTATATGTGAACAATGAAGCAGTAGTAAATGTGAAAGTGAGCGAAAATGATGAAGTGTGTTAAGTCAGTCTATTGAGCACCACCAGAACTACATCAACACTTGTTAGGTGCATTATTCTTAGTTCATTTTGGCTGTGAAGCCCAATTTTGTCTTGTGAATCTTTTTGTAGGCAATGAGCCTCCCTTGTAAGTAGTGAGCTTTTGTATATGGACAATGAGTCCTTTCAGGGCAATGAGCCTTTTATTTTTAGTTTGAAACTACTTTATATTGTGAGTTAATTCTCACCATGGTTTTTCCCTCTTTGGGTTTTCCACGTAAAAATATGGTGTTTATGGTGTATATCTTGTTTTTGTTAGTTGTATTTCGTGCTTATACTTAATAGCAGAATAGTGTGATTATGAAATTGATAAGTGTTAAAGTCTTAAGTTTGAATTATGTGACAACTGATTCATCCCCTCTCTCAGTTGTCCTGCATCTTTTAACAATTGGTATCAAAGATTTGGTTCCTTGGTGAAGAGCTTAATTGCTTGAGGAGGATCTTGAAGGTTGTCTAGATGAATGATAAAGGAGAGCTTCAGACTACTCTTGAGGATCTTGACAAAGTGGAAAGAGAAAACAAAGATCTAAAAGAGAATCTTAATGATGCAAATGAATGTGTCTGAAAACTAAAAGAATAATTGAAGAAATTCAAGGAAAGACACAGAGAAGTGAGTGAGCAGCTAAAACAAGAGATAATTGGATTGAAAGTGACAGTAGAAGAGAAGAAGAGAATTGAAGAATGTTTGAATACAATGGTGCAGAAAAAAATTGATGAATGCTCTAAACTTGAACATAAGGTAGTAAACTTAAGGATTGAACTAGAAAAGGAAAAAATTTGTGAGAATAATTTCAAATTAAACTCCAATAAGCTTGGAGAATTGCTTGCTAGACAGAAATCAAGTAAAGACAAAGTTGGCTTGGGAAATTATGGAGGTGAAAGTTCTAAGGACAATCAAATGACTCGAGATGAAGGGAAGCAGAAAAGAAATTCAAGAAATTTTACAAGAAGAGCACCTGTGAGATAGCCTAATGCACAAAGGTATCCCTCTTTCAATGGTATTTGTTTTTTTTGTAATAAATATGGTCACAAGGCAACAAAATGCAGGAGTAGGAAGAACCTATTTTTAGATTCCTTCACCGAATAATATTTTGAATGTAAGAAGGTTGGACATAAAGCTATTGATTGCAGATCTCAGGTGAGAATGATAAGTTGGGCAATGAGGAACAAATTTAATGAAGGTAAAAAGAATCATTTCTTTAATGGCTACTGCTATACCTATAACAAATTTGGACATAGAGAAAATCAATGTAGGTCGAGAGGTAATGGAGGTCAGAGTAATCATAAAGGTGTTGTCTGTTATAATTGCAATAAATTTGGACATATTTCAAAGGTTTGCAAAAGTAAGAAAGGAAATAATTTTGCTTCGGTAGAGAAGAATGATTCGATAAAAAATGTTGACAAAGAAGAAATGAAGCAAGAGATGAATAAGATATGGAAGAAGAAAGGAGAAAAACCTAAAGCTACTGATGTGTTGGTGCCCTCATCCGGTATGGATGATTCCTCCAGGAATTAGACCTAGCATGGTCTTAGGGGGAGCATTATCAGAAAATCATAAAAACCCCTTGGATAAATGGTGTGTCAGAGGTTGGCATGAAGATGAAATGTGAAGGATGAAGAATCAGAGGTTTTGGAAAAGAACCAAAAGAAAACATGTTGTCATGATGATTTGCGGACTAAATTAGGATTTTTTGTGTTGAGAAGAATGTTTTTAGCAGCTTTTTGATGTTTGTGGCATTTAGTGTGTTTTAGGGTAAATTTGATGGTGTATAAGTTAAAATTTGTGAGTCTTCTTGATTAATTGAGCATTTGAAGAACTCGAAAGGTGCCTTGGAGTGATCTTGAAGTGAGCTTGAAGCAATTCTAAAGGAAATTCAAAGAAATTGTCACAAGTGATCTGGAATCTTTTCTTAGTTTGCAAAAAGTGGAAGAAGAAAAATGAAGAAGTTTCGATTAACAAATTCAAGAAAGCATGACAATGGATAGAGAATCAAGTGGAATCATTCATCTAAAGCTGAAAGGAGTTGAATTGGAAGAATTTGATCATAGAAAGATGAAAGAAATGGAACTAGGGTTGAAGGAAAATGAATTACAAAGCATAAAAACCCTAGGTATGGATTTGTGGAGAGAATTTATGTGGTTTGTTGATAAGGAGTTTATTTTGTTCTTGTTGAATCATTTCAAGAATGAAAATATTGTATTGGAAAAAACCTACTTGATCACGAAGGAAGCAATCAAAGCAATTATTGGCTCATGTAGTATTGGGGATCTCCTTGGAAAGAAAACAGTGAAGTACAATGATGTGGAGGAACTGAATGGCATTAGTAAAGACCCTCGAGCCCTATTGATAAATGCTCTTGAGGATTTGGTTGTAAGGTATGTTACATACGGTGTTTCTTACAAAATCTATTTTAGAAATCGTGAACGTTTGACATCAACTATTGCAATTTATATTGCACATATGATGGTTAAGGAGAACAGGAAGTTTGATTTGTGTGGTCTATTGCTTGAGAATATTTATGAAAATGTTTGAATTTAGGTTATTGAGGGTTATCCCTTTCGGTTTGGATCTTTTCTTGGGTGTTTGGTGTTTTACTTTTTGAGTTCCCTACTAGGAAAGGATAATGTTGTGTGGGAATCTGGTATTCCTATTGGGAAACAAGTCTACAAATACCTAGAAGCATTGGGAGATAATGTAATTGTGTGCAAATCATATTTCACATCCTTGAAAACAAATCTTTGCTTTGGAATGTCAGCACCAAGTCAGTTTGAAGTGGGTTCATCCTCCCATAAAAGAGAATTGGAAGTAGTCATTAGTGATTCCCCTTCGGAATCAAAGAAAAGGAAAACTATAACTGAAGACATCATTGTCCTTTCAGAAGAAAAGGAAAAAGAATATCTACCTGGATCCGAATCCTCTGATCCAGATGACATCCAGACTATGTTGATAAAAGGATAAATGAAAAAGATTGGTGAGATATGGAATGCAGCCTCTCTTGTTGATAGACTGAAAATTGATGATGCTCTAGTAGATTATCTACTTCAAAAAGGTATTGATGTATCAATTGTCTCTGACTCCCTACCAGAAAATTTAGTTGAGATTGTTGAAGAAAGAATGTTGCTTGAAGGTCTGGAAGGTCGTAATTTTGAAGCCTTAGTTGAAAAGAGATGTACTAAAGCTAAGCGAATATTATCTAAACTTATCATGGAAATGAAGAAACACATTAAAGAAATATCATATATTTACAAATATTGCCTCTAGTGGCCTACTGTGGTAGATAATTTCAGACATAGAATTGAAGCAGTTGAATCTAAAGTGAACAACATTGGAAAGAACTTTGATATCTTTGTGTAGACATGCAAATAGTCTTAATCAACATCATGCATCTAATTCTGATCAATTAACATCATTTCCTCTATTAATCAAATAAAGTAATTTATTAGATTAATTCATTAAAGTCCTTTTATTTAATTAAATAAATCAATTTAATTAATTAAATCCCTAAATTCTAATTTTTTAATCAAATAAATCAATTTTTTTAATTAAATCCCCAAAGTCCTCTTGTTTAATTAAATAAATCAATTTATTTAATTAAATCCTCAAAGTCTTCTTATTTGGTTTAATAAATCAAACCATTTAAATCAAATGTCAAATCCCCTAAATTCCTCCAAGTTAATTAATTCTAGATTAATTAACTCCTAATCATCATTACTATTCTCTAGCTTTTGAGTAAACCTCGGTCAAACTCAACCCAAGACTAACCCACCCACTTGCACATGAAAATCAAATTTTCTAATTAACTAATTATCTCATCTTCCCTCTCAAAAGCACATTATAGGGAATATTCTTTATTTGACTCCCTTTATTTGACTTTCTCATTCAAACAATTTCTCCCCCCAAAAACAATTCAAGCACATGCATTTCATGTCTCTCAAACATGCATTTGGTGCCTCTTACAAACACATACAAAGTGTGATCAATCCTTACCCATTGGCATTGAGACAAATGTCTCAATCTCATTGGTCCTTTCTTAATCCCACATTATTCTTATTCTTCAATTCTTCAAACCTCTAACTTATAAATAGAGGCCTTCTCTACTTGAAATATATGCACAGTTTTATGCATTTACACTATACATACATTTGTCTTCATCACTTGCATCTTGCTCATCATTTTGAAAGCTTATCAAGGGTTGGGAAAGGGCTACTTTCCACATCAAAGTAGCACCAATCCACTATGAGATATATTTTTCTTCATGTTTTCATATGCTTTTCTTTAGTTTCATTGTTTCCTTGGTTGCATATTTAACATGATTGAGTATTTCATAGAGATGTTTAATTTGTTGTGCTTTAATTAACTAACCATGCTAATACATGTCAAGATTTGAGCATTTGCAGATTATTACATCTACATAATGGCACTAGAAGGAGGGTAGATTTGGTTTGTTTAATCTAATTTATATGATAATGTTTGTCCAAGTTTAACAAGTGTAGAAGGTCTCTCAATTTTTTAGTTTTTATGTGTTGTAGAAGAGCACGCTCTATTTTTTTCCATCTGTAATCCTTACTTTTTGTTTTTATGTCATAACATTGTTTTGGAGGGTGTTTCTCAAAGAGTAATGGAGGCATTTATTCAAAAAGGGGAGCAAGTTTGTGCAATATGGTATGCTTTCTGGTTGTAAGATAAATTGAAGTACAAACCCATATGAATGCAGGTCAGGTCTAGCCATTGTTTTTGTACCCAAATCTAGACATCTTGTAGTTTTCTAGGACTCACTTTGTCTTTCGCTTTTCTAAGACACGTCATTCACTCACAATTTTGAGCTAGTAAAGACACATCATTCACTCAATTCATAGAATTTTGTGGTGTGCCACCATCTATTTACAGTCAAATTTCTCACAAGGGCCCATCAACAAGAAGGAGGCATGGTAGTAGCTGAGATGCTTTATAGCTGCATCATTGTGTGCTTTGAGTTCTTTGTATCATGTGGCTTTTTAAGTATAATGCTATTTTTTTTCAAAATTCTTGACAGCTATAGGTTTGATGCTTTTTTAATATGTCAATTAGTTCATGCACCTTGTGTATGTGTCAATCAGAAAAAATCCATTTACTCCTATGAATTGCATTAGTTGAAAGCTTCTTAAAAGACATTTAGGTGCGATTTTTCTCATAGGCACATTTGGGAGCAACTAAATACACCTGCCAATTACATTAGCTTGAATTTTTTTGAAATTCGTTTAGCATTTAGGTGTTGGTTTTTACACAGGCCAATTGCATACATACCTTAGAAAGACAACTTTGTTCATAGTTAATACAAAACTAATAGGAAGGGATCTTTATCATCAAATTTCTTTACATCTCTATAAAAAAGAAGAGAAGAATAGTCTAACTGAAACATTACTTTTGAGTATCAACCATGGTACAGTACATTGTGTTTGATAGAAACCTGACTTTAGCAGATAATTGTTGACACAAATGCTAGTTTAGGATGGCATTTTATCAAGTGTGTTGTACAATTGATGTCTAAGCATACATTCCCAGTACATTGGTTTACATGCATTTGGAGCTCTATGGAATGAACTCTGAGCTATCTGGATCGAATTTGCATCTTACACATTTGGAAATTTGTGCAACAACGTTATAGCTTCAATCACAAAAGTGCAATAAACAGTGCCTCATGAGAATAGAAATTTCACACAGAGGTAGAGGACACGGGTTTAGTGTAAAATCAACAACCAAGATTCAATATATGGTCTTGCATCATTTATTATAACGTATGAGTTGTTGATTCTATAATTTCAAAAGCCCTTTCTCAGATAAGAAACATCTTCCATTTAGGATTGATCTGTGAATGGAGGTGGGAAAATTGAATATGTTGAGCATGAAAAGGTGCCTTCTTCTACTTAGTTGACTTTTTTGTCTGGTGAGATTGATAGAATTTTGAGATCCCACGACTTGTAATATTCCAAGCGTGCAAACACATTTCATGCGATTAGACTAAGCATTTGAATTTCACTAGTTATGATGAGAAGTTGGATTCCCATGCGATTCGACTAACATTTGAATTGCACTTAATATCTCATTATTTACATGGAATTGCATTTAGTCGAATACTTGTTGCATAAATTATGATGTTCTTTTTTGAAAATTCTTCTCTTCAATTAGCGTTAACAACAAAACAAAACAAAAACTTTTCCTCATGCAAAGATTGAATCAATACCTAATATATTTTTTTAAGCTCAATTACACAAGTGTAATTTTTTGTGATAACGTTGTATGTTTTATTGATTCCTTTAAATCTCATTTCTAAGATTTTACTTTGTATTGTTTGCAGGTTGACATTGGAATTGAGCATTGAAATTGAACAAAAGCAAGTAGATTGGAGTTGAAGAAAATTGAGCATTGAACTTGAAATTGACAAAGCATTTTTAAATGCTTAGGGCTTCCATTTTATGCTTTCTTTTTCTGTTTTAGGCCAACTCACTTTAGTTTTGGGGTTTAAAATTAACCATTGATTTTATCTCTTCAAGTTGGTTAAAATTGAACTTAGAAACTTACTAGCTTTTCGATTTGGGCTTAAAATTGAACAAGAAAACTTCACACTTCATCTTGGTGCTTAAAAAGAATCCATTATTTCTTTCAGGTTTAAAATGAACATGTGTCTTTTGTGTTTTGTAATGTTTTTTACAAAGTAATCTCATTTGAAAAGGCATATGCACTTCTCTTGCACTTCATGGCGATCTAGAGAATCAAAAGTTTTTTGGTGATATTAAGTTGTATAAAAGATTGCCTCCACACTTCAATTTGGGCACTTAAAATTGAACAAAGTTTGTGAGTGTGAGTTGAGTATATCGCGTGTGTTCTCTCTTTGTTTCTAAACAAGGATTGATCAAACTATAGATGTGCTTGCCCACTTTTTTTTATCCTTAGAGGGCCTGCCTGGTGGGACAAAGTAATCACCCCAGGGAATGACCCAACTGGGAACACACTAAAGCCAAGCGACTTCCACCCAGTATATAAGTGTGGGTACTTGAGGAAAGTTCAAGTATCATGAGGATTGTTTAGACAAGAAGGGAAGCAATGGTCTCTTGTTGTATGGATGATCCCCCATGAACAGGATGCCTCTACTAGAACCTTTTGTATAAAGGCCAAAATCCTTTCTATTTGCTAGTGTAAGAATGGTCGTTTTGAAGCCGTCCCACATTTTTACGACTCTTAGTAGAGATGAGAAGCATGTCATGGGAGTTTCATGGGTACTAAAGCTTGGCTGACCTGAGAAGTGTGTGTTGTGGAGGGGAGCCAATGTGGTCAAGCTTTTAATCATCTGCTAAGAGTAGGCGTAGCTGGATTTATCCAAGTGGGAACTCAACAAATATTGTCTCTTGACTATCCATAGGATTGTGCATTATCTTGGAATCAAAACACTTTGCTTGATCTAAAACATTGGAAAACAAACATTCAACATGAACATCAAATTTCAAACCCTTTAGGAGGAGCAAATACCTTTTGACAAAATCCAAGTGCTATTGCTTGCCCTAGAGATTTTATCCTGAGGTTTCTAAGTATTTGGGTTTATATCTCAATTTTCTCCTACTAAAGTCAACTTTAGGAAACTATTGGCTTGATTTCCTTGATTTCCTTGATTTCCACATAATGGAATTTGTGGGATGAAAATGAAATTGGGACATTAGACATTTAGTTTGAAAAGCTAATCAAGAGAGTGTTTGTGGTAAAAAGAACTCATTAAGAAAAGCTAAGAACAATTGAACCCCACACATGTGTTCCAAATGATTTCTTGAAAGATCAAAATCTGAAAACCAAACTCCAAAGGTCTTAGTCAAAAATCTCACAAGAAAAGTTTGTTCATGCTTTACGAATTTATAGAAAGATTGACATTCAAATTTTACATACGTGCATCAAGGAACAATCCAAATTTGTATTAATTTTACTATTGTCAAAATCCAAGTCTATTTCAAAGATTTGAGTATCTCACATAGGAAGTATTATCATGTTCTTCAAAATAGAGGTCTTGTAAACAAGAGTCTTTCTAAGTACACAGAGAATCAAAATAAACCTTCATCCATCTTCAAAAACGTCAACCAAAATCATCTCAGCAACAACTCTTGGAAATATTGAAAAAATCCTCTATGCTAGACTTTTGGAAAATCCTTGAATCAAAATCAAAAATCAAAGTCATCTTGTTTGGCTAGGTGTGTATGGATGCATCCTTCTCCTTACACTTAGTCAAAATTATCATCTCATGAGCAAGTTTATCCCATAACATCTTAGGGTCTATTTGTTCATTATCTAAAATCAAATCCAAATCTAAATCCAAAATCAAAGACAATCAAATCCAAATCCAAATCAAAATCCAAAAGTCCCAAAATCTAGTATGCCCCTAAAGATTTCTCAAGATTTCAATCATTCATATCACCCATCCTTCATTTGTCTCATCATCATCCTTTGATCCTCTTCATCCTAGACTTTATTTTTTGTGCCTAAAAGTTTGGGTCAATCTAAGGAGTTAGAGATTTATCTCCCACATTCCTAAAAATTGATCCCTATTTTATGGTTCAAACTAGATCTCAACACAAGAAGAACATAGAAGCCAACAAGGAAACATCTACTTCAAGTGAATTGAGTCAAACCACTCCTAAAATAAATCCCATTGGATCAAGCAATCCCCCACCCAACCTTCCTCTAGTATCACAATACCTTCAAGAGGGTCAAGTAGAAGACATCACCGACAATGTCTTGGGAATGACACACAATGAAATCATAGAAATGGTCCAAAACCCCAAAAATCATAGGATTGTTAATACCATGATGAAACTTAATCCTTCGCAATACATGCTAGAATTGGAAAAATAAGGTGCTAAACTCCCTTCTGACTATGATATAAGGGTGAAGCCACAATAGTGGTTTCCAATTCAAGTGAGGAAGGAAAACTCAAAAAAAATGACCCCAAGGCAAAAAATGTGATTTTGGGGGTTCGTACGAACCTATTGGTTTGAGCGAACCCCTTTGAATTTTAGCCACCAAAAACAAGAAAAAAATGCATTGCAAAGGGGTTTGATCGAACCCCTTCAAAGGGGTTCGTACGAACCCCCCTTATCCCTCATCCCCCTGAGACAAAAAAAAAAAAAACCTAATTTTTTATGCTTCAAGCTCAGTTTGAACATGAAAATGGAGGAGTCTTCACAATCCCAACTGGAATTAAGTAGTTCTCAGAACGAGCTATCCAACGAATATAATTTTAATATGTTTTCATTTTATTATGTATTTGTTTTTTTAGTTTTATTAAACATAGGTTTTTCATCGAAAATGAAGGTCTATGTTTTGCACATGTGGAAAAATAGCAGATTATCAAAAAAAAAAAAAATTGAAAATATGAGTGCACTCCAAATATTGCAGAAGTCCTTTGATCCAACTTCAAAAAAAAACTGATATATACAAAAGTTACTTGTTAATGCCATGCTTATGTCCTAATTCTTTTCAGAATTGGTTTGACTTCAAAAACTACTTAAAGAAAAAATATTCAATAAAAAACTATCTAAATCCAAGTGGAAGCACTAGATACCTGAGTTAAAATCTAAACAAAAGAATTATAATTTTATCCTCTGTGGAAAAAAATTATGTACTATACTAAAAGGCCACTTTTTAAAAATGTTGTTTTCTGAAAAAAACCAGTTTTCGTGGGAGATGGAAAAATAACTGCAATCTAATTCCAAAAATTTTGAAAAAAATATTTTTAGAATCTACAGATAAAATGTGAAGAGAGTCTAGTTTGCATCATCTTCAAATTCCTCACGGTTTAGCCACTATAGGTGATTGAATGTGAAGATTTAGTTAAAAATAATAATTTCAGTGTCCAGTTTGGCCAAAAATTGTAAACCACTATTGTGGGATCACCCATAAACACCATTGTGGAGAAACCGTTTGAGAATATGCTGCTTGTACCATTCACCTCACCCATTCAAGGCATCATCCAACCCATTCCATAATCCACATCATCTCTTGCCACGACACAACCCATTGTCAACAAGGGAAGTTCATTACTCCATGCTCTTTAAACACATCCCCTTGTCAATAATCAAAATTTGGACGCAAATACCATCGCAGGAACATCAAATATCGTCCCTCAAAATTCCTTGCATCAATATGTCCCACTCGTCTTCCATGACACCAATAATCCATCCTCTTTTCATGCAACATCGACATATGCTCTTGACACACAAATTTCTCTCCCATTGGTGCAAACGGGTCTATTTGAACAAGGAGGACTCTTTGGGGCCTCATCATCACTTGCTCCAAGAAATCTACCACCAATCCCACCTCTAATTCCACAACCACTACCTCCGCTACCACTGACATCTACATCAATCCTTGGTTTAGGGAAACCCCCTCTACCTAACATCCCAATCACAAATCAATTGAACCAAAACAATCATTTGAACATCAATCAAATCAATGTATCAAATCCTTTGAATATGCCACTGATATCGCAACAACAGGTGGCATCCATCCAAACAACACCATCAATCCCCATACATCAAAATATGGCCTCACAAGGACCCACCATATCAATCGCACCACTCCCATCAACACAACCCCAAATCATCACTCAAACAACAATTCCAAATCCTCCACCACCACCACCAAGTCCAAACATGGCAAACCAGTACATGGCATTACAAGTAGTTCATCAAACATATCAAACAACACTCTTACAATACCAAAATCAATAATTTTCAATAGCTACACAACAAGCACAAGCACAACAAGTTGCCCAAGCACAAGCTCAAGTTTTGCTGCAACAACAACAAGCCTTACAAGCTGCTCAAGTAGCGCAAGCCACTCAAGTTGCGCAAGCTACCCAAGCTGCCCAACAAGCTCAAGAATAATATCAAGCACAACAAGCACACA